>JAMJFZ010001195.1:715000-855000 GCA_026225945.1 Cricetomys ansorgei | reverse complement strand
GTAAAGCAACATCCATTGAGATGGGTCATCGTGCTCAATGTTCAGTACTAAGAAATCATTTGAACAACACAGTTTTAAAAGCACAGGAAGCGCTGTTTGGCATTTTGAGAGGTTTCTCCTACCCCAGTATCTGGCACCAAGGCAGGAACTGGCTTGATGGATTTTGTTGCAGAAACTGACTGTTTGGTAGTCGGCTCAGGAATTAAGTAAAAACAAACCAGAGCACAGAGAAGGCAAATATGAGCCTCCCCGGAAATACCAGTGTTCTAACTACTCTTTGTTGTAGAATACCCACCAATTGATCTTTCTGGAAAAAAAAATCACAAAACTCCAAGTAAGCTACCCATGTAGAAATGTCACCAGTCCCTGGTTCATCACAAGACACACACATCTTTAATCCCAGCACTGGTAAGCAGAAGCAGTTGGAACCTCATGAGTTTGAGGTCAGCCTGGTGGTCAACAAAGTGGGTTCCAGGCCAGCTACAGCTACACAGTAAGACCCTGCCTAAAAACAAAACCAACCAACCAACCAACCAAACGAAAAACAAACAAACAAAAAACCAAGAACAACAGCTACAAAACCCTCAAAACAACAAAACGTATTCAAGCACCATTTTAACATATAGAGAGACCATTCTCCCATCATACATAAACAATGAGAATTTGACAATAACAAGTATGAAATTTTGTACCAGCATAAAAGATATGTTTGACAAAGAAAAAAGAAAAGGTGTGTGTGTGGATGTATGTATGTGTGTGTGTATGTATGTGTGTGTATGTGTGTGTGTGTATGCGTGTGTGTGTGTATGTGTATGTATGTGTGTGTGTGTATGCGTGTGTGTGTGTGTGTGTGTGTATGTGTGTGTGTGTGTGTGTATGTATGTGTTGTGTGTGTGTTGTGTGTATGTGTGTGTTGTGTGTATGCGTGTGTGTATGTATGTGTATGTATGTGTGTGTATGTGTGTGTATGTGTGTGTGTATGCGTGTGTGTGTGTGTGTGTGTGTATGTGTATGTATGTGTGTGTATGTGTGTGTGTCTGTGTGTGTGTATGTGTGTGTGTGTGTGTGTGTGTGTGTGTGTGTGTGTGTGTGTGTTTTCCTGGGCCTGAACAGAGGCCCTTGTACCTACCAGGCAGGCAAGTATTCCACCTCTGAGCTGGAGCTCCAGCCCAACTTCTCATAGCTTTTTCTGCAATGAGTTTATTTCTGAGAGAGTGAACACGGCAGAGAAATCCACCAACAAGCTAGAAAGGTAAAGTTCTACCCAAAAGCTACCAAGCATTTACAGATGCGGTGGGTCGGCTGATGCACTCTTTTGAGGGTATACATACACACTATAGCTGCACCACTCACTTGAACTCTTTACCTGGGCCCTGAGGACACGTAGATTTGAAAACTGTGTCCTAGTCTGATCTTCTCAACTGTCCTGAATTCCTGATTATCCTTTAAGTCAGAATTCTGTCGGCTCTGATGCTGCAGAGGGTATGATGAAGTGGTGCGTCCCCCACTCCAGATGGAGCCCGGGTCCTGGTGCATGCTGGGCGAGCACTCTATCACTGAGTTACAGTCCCAGCCTGAAATGGTATGACACAGATGAAATACAAACTTTTGATAAGAAGAGAGTAAGACACTTAAAAAAGACCGCCTGTGCCGATATCCAATTATTGGCAACAAAGAACGGAATGATTAAAACACATGCGATGGGCTGGTGCAGGTGGCACCTGCCACCGAGCCCAAGAATGTGAACCGGATCCCGGGGACCCACATGGTAGAAGAGAACAGACTCCTGCAAGCCGTCCTCTGGTCGCCATGTGAGTGCCAAGGCAAGCGCCCCACCTCACCCAGGAAATATATGAATGCAGTTTTTAAAATAAAACCCACAAGTGATTTTTAAAATATCAATCTAGCAGTTGGTCATCATTTTAAATCAGGCCAATAGCAGAGAGGCCTTGACACTTCACCAGCTTTTAGGTCCGTCTGGCAGAGTTGCTTTTCCGTTTTGTTTTGGATGTAAATGGGTGTTTTGCATGTATATCTGGGTACCACACGCATGCTCAGTCCCCAGGGAGGCCAGAAACCAGAATCAGATGCCCTGAAACTGAGTTACAGACGTTTGTGAGCCACCGTGCAGGGCCAGGACTTGACCTCAGATCCTCTGGAAGCGCAGCCCCCGCCTTTGGCAGAGCACTCGGGAGGCTGAGGCAGGTGGATCTCTTGAGTTGGAGGGCAGCCAGGGCTACACAGAGAAACTCTGTCTCAAAAGACAAACAAACAAACAAAAAACCAAAAAACTCAAACAAACAAAAAACCAAAGACAAGTAATAAAATGGAAAAACACTGGAGAGCAAAGAGATTACAAAAATAACTTTCCAGGCTCTCAAGTAACCTAAAAAGTAAACAGAACCTTTTACTTTTCCTACCTACATTAGATAGGTAAGAGGTAAAATTAAAATACATTCTTAAAATTCAAGCCAGCAATTATTTACTGAGTATCTATATCGGATCTTACATCTTCAGGAGATGAGATGATGATATTATTCTGTCCCTTGGGGAGCTTATCAGCTTTACAGAATGAAAAGATTTACACGGAAAATACTTTATATTAAAAAAATCTCCTAAGCAGAACAAACCGTGCGTCGTTCTGCTACCGTTAGCCAGGGAACCCTGCAACTACAAAGACCACATGCTTGGTATTTTTTAAATTCAAGAAATTGTTCCAAGAAACAGACTGTCCTTGAAATCAAGTTGAAATGCAAACTATGCACCTTCGATATTACCTTCAGTTCCCCACCTGGGGTGGCTGGGTGTGTGTGTGTGTGTGTGTGTAAGGTGACGGACAGCCTATTCAGTGAGGTGTTACTTGCTTTGCTTAACAATTAAGGGATGAGTCAAGTTTACCAAGCCGGAGCCCTGGCCAGGCCCCCAACCTCACTGTAGTCTTCGTGTTTGTTTCCTTCACTGCGGTGTGTTTACTGCGCACACTGAAAAAAGCATTTTGCTCATTTTGTGCCGCGCACTGCGGGTAGATGCGTAACATGTAGGTCCTACCATAAAGTATCTCCTAAAAAGACATGCAGAGTTTAGTTCAGTGCATCTGCCAGGAATGTCCACAGCTCTGGGACACAGGAGAGCGCAGCTGCGAGGACACCAAGTCGGATCACTCAAGCAAGGTGTCCTATCTGACTGTCGCTGTCTGTAGACATCTCCGCCCCTTCAAGGGTCGCGAGGAAGCAGAAGGGAAGTTCACAATGTAGAAAGGAAATGCTGTAAGCCAGCCAAACAGTAGTGGAAGGAGCAGTACCACCAGGCAGAGGGCATGACAGCAAAGCATCCACCTGAGGAAAACGTTACAGCGTGGGTGTCCAGAGTGTGGGAGGCTAAGGGACCTAAGTAGTCAACCAGGAATACAGAACGAGGGGCTCTGGTGGCCAGTGCTAAGATTTCTTGGTTGGCTAGACCCCATCTTCTTAAACTGTGGGTCATGAGCCCGTATGGGGTCCAGTAACTGAATTTGGGGGTCTGGATAAATTTGATAACAGTAAAAGGTTCCTGAACTTGCAAAAGGTCAAAAGGCAATACGAAATCAGGCAGAAGACGAATCTCAGGTGTTTCTGTAACATCCAGCTGTATTGTAGTGTGGCTTCACCACAGCCTTGTTTCTGAACACACCACACACATGCTGCATGCGTGTGCGGAGATGCTACACAGTGCCAACACACACTGCCACATCTCGGCTCAGACTCAAGGCCATCACATCGGGTGAACTGCAGTCTTTAGTATACATACCATTTCTGCCCTCAGAGAAACACAATGGTTTAGGCACAGTAAACAAAGACTGTAAATATTTTCTTACTGTCATTTCTCGGCATATAACTGCCACATCAGTATAAATCAGTATGAACTGGTAAAATTAGCAAATATCTTTGGATTGGATTGAATCAGATTGTATTGATTTTAAGATTTGTTAGTTGCTGACTCAGTTTCATTAAAAACTGTTAAATGAATTTTGACATGGGATTAGACAAAATTTCTAGTAATTTCTGAAATGGCTCTAAACATATTTCTGCCCTTTTCATTTTATTACATATTTATGCAAAGGAACATCTTCTGCACTGACAATCATAAAAATCAAAATGTTGATCAGTTCTAAATAATGTTGGAAATGTGCTAGGCTTCTAGGTCAACATAAAATATCTAGCCAAGATGTAATTCATTATGTAAAAATAAGCGTACCTATCTCACTAGTATGAAAAATTGCCTCTTTAGTGAACAGTAAAGCTGTATGTATAACAGGACTGTTTTAAATGAATTTGTGATTTTACTGCCAGTAAATGTCTGAATTGTATAGCTCTTTTATATACTTATATGCCCGAGGTCACTTTCTTAGGTAAAGGGGATCATGAATGGAAAAGACTTAAAAGGCCTGTTCTAGGCTAATGTGGGATGTGCTCTGGAAAGCAGGAGAAATTTTGCCTAAACATTTCTACACATCCATGTACATTTTGTAACTGGTCACACACACACACACGCGCGCGCGCACACACACACACACACACGCGCACACACACACACACACACACACACACGCACACACACACTCTCCCCATCTCCATTATCTAAAGCTGGAACCTTAAGAAGATGACTGGGAATGGAAGAGACAACTGAATACTACAGTTAACTGAAAGAATCCAGAGCCAGACATGACAGTGGCAAACACAGGATGATTGAGTTCAAGGCCAATCCAAGCTACATGAGAACCCATCCCCCTAAAAAAAATCAAGGGCTGAAGATGTAGCTCAGTGGTACAGTGCTTGCCTAGCATGTCACAAAGGATCTGGGTTCCATCCTCAGTACTTCAAGTGAATAAGCAAAACATCCAGGAGCTGTCTAGCAGATAGCTGTATATAAAACTGATGATGTGGAGGCCCACGCCTTTAATCCCAGCACTCAGGAGGCAGAGGCAGGAGGATCTCTGTGGGTTTGAGGGGATCTCTGTGAGTTCAAGGCCAGCCTGGTCTACAGAGTGAGTTCCAAGACAGCCAGAGTTACAGCAGAGAAACTCTTGTCTCAAAAAAGAAAGGAAGAAAGAATGAGGGGGGGGAGGGGGAGAAAAAGAAAGGGGGGAAGAGAGGGAGGGGGAAGAAGGAAGGAAGGAAGGAAGAAAGGAAAAGAAAAACTGATGATGTGGGAAGGACCTTTGAAGAACAGGCAGATTGGGTGGAACTCCATCTACAAGAAAAGAAAGACTTGACAGGTATCACTTTAAACAAATTTAGCATCACCAACAATAGAACTGACACCACATGCATCCTGATACTATGTAAATGGGCAGTTCCTCAAAGAATGAGGAAAGCTGTATAAGCCCACTCATTTGTACTGTTAAAAAAGATTAGAGTCAGAAAGGGGACCAGGCCTGTAATGTAGCTGCCCCAGAGGCTGAGGCAGGAAGACTGAGAGCTCAAGGCTTGCCTGAGCTACAGTGAGTTTAAGACCAGCCCAGGCAATTTAGTGAACCTATCTCAAAATTAAAAAAATAAATAAAGAGAGGGCTGGGGTAGTGCTTAGAGAACTTGCCTATTATGCTGAGGCCCTGAGTTCAAGTCTTAGCACCACACCAAACACAAAAGCAATTTCTCTAGAGGACAGGATGAAAGGGGAAGAGACTAAACACACTGGATGGGTGTTCTCCATATTCACCATACAACAAAACAAAGACATAAAGAGAAAGAGACATTTAGGGAACAGGATTATATGTTAGATATTACTGAACTGATACTAAGTTTCACGGGTGTGATAAAGGGGTGGTGGGTATGTAAGAGAAAGCCCTTATCCACAGGAAACATGCTGACTGTTTAGGGGTAAAGCATCATGATAATTCAAGTTTATTTCCAACAGGCTCAAGGAAAAAAGAGGGGGGGATATTAAAATTGTGTAATAAGGAATAAAGTAAATGTAATAAAATGCAAATATGGTATATTAAAGAGGAATGAGTATTTATTCTATAATCTGTATTTTCAGCTTTCCTCTAGCACTGAAAATTTTCAGAGTGGATTAAACATACAGCTAACCCTTGTAAGAATGATATGCTGTAGCTGCTGTATTCAGGTGACTACACTAAATACTAGTAAACTGCAGCACTCATCTGGTGAGAGCCTCCTGTGACACTCCTTCCTATCAGACCACCAGGCCGTGACTTGGGAAGGTGGTCCATGCCTTTACTCGTGGTCAGTGTCAGCAACAGGATCCCTATTCTTTCCCCCATCTCAAAATCATGCTGCAATTACCCATGAAATTAACAACTCAGCAAAGCACCTACAAAAGGCAGTCATCACTGCTTAACATCAGAAAACCTATAGCCTTCTGGTTTTAAAATAATTTATTTCATAGATCTGTTTTAATTTCATGTCTCAGAGCATACATTATTTAAACCAAGAGGTGCCGGACAGAGATTGTAAAAAGGGAGAAAACATTTAGGGTAAGAAACCAGCTCAGTCTCACTAGGATTTGAACCTGCCTCATAAAACTCTTGTTAGGATAAACTTCTACCATACTTCTTTTGTGCTTACAAAAAACATTAACTTCTGACTTTCCAATGCTGCAAATAAAATTTTTTACAGTTAAATATGCATTCAATTGACACACAAGGCAACCAAATAAATTCTGTCATCAACATCAGCATAATGTGTATTTCCTGTCACTGTACTAACATTAAACTAAACTTCAAACCACAGAAACATTGTGACTAACATTAAAAGGCAAGCTGCAGGATACTCAGAGCTTATTAAGGACGAATCGCACATGGTTAGGGTGGGACATCATGTGACAACGGCTGCTGTTGTGCATATGGCTGCTTTTTCTTATACGAAGGCCAACGGCAGACCGGGCAACAGTGTCGGCCCCCAGCCAACCACATAACAATGCAATTCTGGTGAAACACATGACCACAAGGCAAACCCATTAGCAAACATCCATCTTCAAAATTCTCGAGGCAAACAACACATTCAGTACAGTGCAGTGTACCAGCAGGCCAAGCTAGCCAGTCCGGTTCCATGTCTTCACTAGTGTTATGTGACCCATATGACTTCCCCTTCCTCTCACACGGGCTGGTCTGACAATATTTATTGGCACACGAGCAAGCCTCAGCATCACACTGACTTGCTCTTCCTGGAGGACTGTGAACTATGCTTTGCTTATCTTCAAATACATCCTTACTACTAAAAGTGTCCATGTTGTCACTATCTGAGTCATTTTCAGTGTCCTGAGAACTCTCTGACATTTCTTCTTCAGACTGAGCCCCAAGACATTTAAATCGCCACATTGGTAAGTTTTTAATATAATCAGTTGGTATCAGAGGGTGAAGCCAAAGGTCAGGGAAAGCTAACCGTTCCAAGAATAAGTCAGGGTCTTCGTCCCAATCAGATTCTACTGGAAAGTTCTGAAAAGAAGCAATCGGGTGGAAGAGGTAGCTGGTGTACCAGTCCCACAGACTTGATAACCATTCTAAATTATTTGCATTAACTTCATCATTGTTGCTGCGCCGTCTCTTCTTCTCAAAGTAATCAATTAGCAAACCATGTCCCAGGTATGTACTGAGAAACAGGGCTGGGTGTGAAGAGTAAAACATCCAGTCTGCCCTTACCCACGAAGCCAGTGTGGTTGTATTAGAGTATCGCAACAATCTTAAGCTATATTCATAAAAGCTATCTAAGTAAGGGAGCTGTAGAAAGCCCAACACAGGTAGCCAGGAAATAATTAATAGGGAATTGTATGTCCCTAAGGTGCTTATGAGAACCACAAACCGCTTGATGGTTGCTCCTTGCGTAATAAATAAGTCCATCCAGGCCATAAGATTAACTAGAACCAAACTCAAAACAAACAGGTCATTTACTTCAGGTTGTAATGAGCGCAAAAATGAATCCATGGCCTGAAGGGATATAAATTCACCTGTGTGGTTTCCGTATCTGTAAATTCCTTCAGGAGTTCTAAGTATATATGACGGCATGTTATAAACACCAATATCTGTCATGTAACTCTTGTTGTCCCAATTTTCCACATTAACAAAAATAAACTCAACTCTTCCAGTAAATTTTATACTTAATGCAGAGAAGAAAGCTGGTGGTTGGTCAAGGTTTGCAAATAGGTATATTTTCACCCAGTATTGATTACTTTTATTCCACTCTTCTTTCAAATGCTCAACATTGTATATAGTTTTGATCCGAGAAGCTGCGTGGGCAGTTATCCACTTAAAAATGTGCTCTACTTCAATCCTGCGTCCATTGTACTCCTTAAGCATGACTTTCCCCTTAGACGTACTTGTCTGTGGGACAGACATAATGAGTGTGGATCGCACCCAGCCTCTTCTCCTGCAGTACCTGTAAGAGAGTGCACTCAGTAAACAGCTAGGCTGCGCATAACTTACATGCTAACAGCTTTCTTTAGGGCCTAGAAGCTACCCTTTACCCTCTTCTCCCAGACCAGAAAACCTTCAAATAACCAGAGACCAACACTTGGCAACTGTGCCAGAACAAGCAAACTTACTGCAGTCTACTTTGAATTTCTGTTTCTAGGAAGAGAAAAAAGTTTGTATAACGTAGCCTAAAAGCATTTCTCAGTCAAGAAGTCAGCAAACACTGTAGCATCTCTTATGTACTGCATTACATGCTAAGATCCAAAGATAACGGGAAGTAATTTCTGGTCTGATAGAATTAAAAATAAGGACACAAAATCAGTACGAAAGATCAAAGAAAGGAGATGCCACCAGGAGTTTGAGTAGGTGAAGATCTCAAGAAAGGTCTGGGAAATAAACAAGGCCTTGAAAGATGGTTAGAAATGAGGTAGAAACAGAGGGATGAATGCTCCACGTGCTGAGTCCCTGAGGTGTGCAGAGGCCTTGACAGGAGCCCGCTTTACCGCCTCTCAACTAAGCACTGTCGCGTGACCACAGTGCAGCAGACACTGCCACCAGAGTGACCGTTACAAAGGCCAATCCAAGAGAGGGCTACTCCAAGTTCCACGGTTAACTTTCTTCCTCTTTAATGAGAACTATGAAAAAATGGATCTAACACTTAGGAAACAAAGAAAGTATACAGACGAAGAGATTCAGTCCAAGAAAGAGCCTCAGTTTATCAGTGGAGTAGGTGCAGAAGAGCCTGACTACAATCGCCACCTTTTAAGTTTACTGAAGAGGTTGGTATTCAGCAAGTTCTTGCACCACATGTGTCCCTCTGAAAAACTAGGTGACGAGAAATACCAAAGGGAAAGCGGCTGCTACATTCCTAAGGATGGATGATAACCCAACATTCTCCTTTCCTCTACACCCAACACCTGCCATGCGGAACTTTATGATTCACAAAATTTATCTTGATAATGAGTAAAAAAAATCCACCACGTGGCCGTGTTCCTTCATTGCAGACCTGAAAGTGGGTACCATGGACTCCATGGCTGACGTAAGTCACGGTGTTACATTCCATTTACTAAGCACACATTCGTATTTTACTAGGTTAAATGAGGAATACTGTGGTATAGTTTAAGATAAATGAAGATGCTGTATTGTCTTTCAAAGAGCAGGCTGGTGAGGCCTCTGGGAAGTTATCTCAGCGACTGAGCCATAGATCCTGACTCTCAGCTTCTCGCAGCCTTGATTCACTCCCTCAATGCAGATTCCATTAACATGAAATGTTAATTTCATTCAACATGACATTCTTTTAAAAAATAAGCATTTCTAGCCTTAACAATAAATTTATCCAATAAAAAATAATTCAGTAATATAAATCCCCTTTTGACCCTTGCCAAAAACAAACAGTAGGTAAAATGGATGTAGAGGAAGGCCTCCTTCAGATCTTATCTAAGGAGCGCTAATAGTTTAATTGCAAGAAACTTGTGGCGATGCATTCCTACTCATTAAAAGTATTTAACGTATGTGTACGTGTGTGTATGCTTGTATGAGTTTATGTGCATCATATGTGTGCCAGTGCCCTCGGAGGAGAATATGTCAGATCCCTTGTGAGCCATCTGGATGCTGGGAACTGGACCCAGGACCTCTGCAAGAGCAGAGAATGTTAACTTTTGAACCATCTCCCCAGCTCCGCATCTCTACTCCTGGTCATTCTTTTTATCTTCTCTAGCTCACTGGCTTCCGATATGTGTCATAAATGACACAATCAATGACACATCAAATGGCAATCTTCATGACAGAAAATCTTTCTCTGTAAAACAGGCAAGGTTTTAGTGCATTCATTTCTTCCTTTTATGTTTTCTTTCCAGTTCAGAACTGATATTTTTGTCATTCTAAAGAAAAGTTAAGACTACCCAACAAAAGAAAATTTCCTATGTTATCATATAACTTTCAAATTAAATCATGCTTCCCAGGATTGGAAAAAATCTTTTTCTAATACTTACAAACACTGGGTTACTAATATACATTTCTCCAAATACTAATCAAAAGGCATCCAAATGGACACAGGACTTCATGCATATATTGTTTTTAAAATTTTTATAGTATCATGTGTCAGCATAAGACTTTTTATTGCCAACTTTTAAAAGGTCAGGATAAATTCAAGGATATTATCAAGAAAACATTCCTCCAGGGGATCCTACACCATCTTCTGGACTCCAGTGGCATCTGTCCTCATATGTTTATATAAACTCCTCTACACACATGTACACATAATCTTAATTATTTAATTAAGAAATTGAATAACAAAACAAGAATTAATGTAATAACACACTGAATACTGAAGACAATGACAAACCAAGCCACCTCAACTAAGAAGATATGAAGAAAAAAAACAGTGAAGGATAGGAAAGGTAGAAAGGATATGTTTGATTAGAAAAGATGGTTTGACTTGACAATAGTGAGAAGGGCCTGCCTTCAGACAGCTGTGGAACAGATGGAGAGTGACGGAGGAAGTGCAAACGGAAGGTCGGAGATGAGAGCTGGGTATGGTGTATCCTGTGACCCTAGGCCTGACTGGGGAGTACTGTATTGAGCTCAGAGCCAGCCGCACTGTGGATGAGCAAAGTGGTATCACCCGCAGCTGTCTGGAAAAGAATACTGAAACAAACGGACTACGAGCAATTTTAAGGGAACTTGCAGAAAGTCAACGAACGCCAATTTATGTCAAACTACAAACGTCTGGGTAACTAGCAGTGCACTAAATATATAATGAGTTCTCACTTTAGGCAGGCTTCTGGTAGTATTGCCTTTATTAAGCAAGAAAGAGTCTGGTCGAGGTTCAAACTCAGAATTTCCTAGTTCACTTACCTGGGATCACTGGAACAGTTGAAAGTGCCTGTCCGTATTCCAAATCTTGACACCTTTTTTACCATTTTCTCCCAGTGGACTTTACCCACCAAAGGACTTCTGTCATTTGCTATGACCTATTTCCAAATAGAAAGAAGGGGGGAGAAAGCATGGAACTTTAATTACCTAAACCCAGCCATTCGTTTCTATAGTATAAGTACTTTTTTGATAAAGACATTCTGTTCCCAGTTCTGGTTTAACTGAATCATTTCCATAACGCAATTCTTTTTAAAGTTTAATTTATCACTAGTAAGTATATGTGTACGTGAGTGCTATAGCTTGTGGAGACCAGAGGACGACTCGTGGCAGTCAGCTCTCTCTCTCTCGACTATATGGGTCCTGGGGATTGAACTCAAGTCAGTAGGCTTGTGCAGCAAGCACCTCTACCTGCTGAGCCACCTTACTGGCCCTCATTACAGTTCTTACAGAAGTTACAGCTGTCCAACTAGAAAAGAAACACAAGTATGTTAAACCCCATGCTCTAACAGTAACACAGACTAGGAGCCAAAAGCCTATGAAAAATCTAGCCTATTCTCTGTGTCTACTCCTCTTTGAAAATAATTTTTTAAATCCAAATAAAACTTATAAAAATTATCACCTGTGGGTTTAACAAGTTCAGATTTCACGTTTTTCAATGTTCAGATTTATAGCCAAAAGTCGAATACATGCTTTCTATTAAACTATGCTTTGATTAAATCAGTGCTACTCATAAGACTTTTCCCCCGGCAACTCTGAAAGGCTCTAGGAAAAGGAACAGTCATTATGAATTTGACAATCTTAAACTTCTACTCAAGTGTGCAAACAGCTCTCAAACACAATTAGATCTGAGAGAAACAGATAATTTTTAGATGAAAGGAAAAAAATTCAAAATTGACTTTCAAAACGCTAACAACTTCTCTATATCAGGGTAGTAGTAAATATATCTTCTCTTTATCCCCCAATTTCCTGATTTAATAGAGGCAGAATTTCAATGAAGATACCAGTAAAAATTTTTTTGAATATAAAAGTAATGAAATGCAATTCAATGGAAATCCAAAAAATGTTTAAAGTTTCACAAAACCATCTAATTTAAGTCCAGCATATACAGACCTAAGCTATTTTCATAAATGCCATCTCTACCGACACTATTCAATTTAAAATTACAACACAATACTCTGGGCCCCTAACCTTTCTGACAGGAAGAACCATTTTCATATTCACAAAGCCTCCAGGAAGTGAAACTTCAGGCAAGTGTATGAACTGAGTGCTAGCAGTCAGCTCCCTGGGAGAGGCGAAGGGTGGTACAGCTCCCTCTTCTGGGGCCTTTCTACTGAGAGGTCTAAAATATGTCAGGGCATATAGGTCCTGAGAAATGATCAGATCACTGCAGTAACTCTACAATATGTCACCGATCCTGCTGTTCTCCACTTATGGAGATGTACATGTACACTTAACACCATGTAATACACATTTAATACTCAATATATGCACACAGATTAGAGAATTAAGCAAATGGTTTTGATAGTGCTTTTTAATGAAAATACGTGACCGTACTGAGGTAGACACGAGCCCACACTTACATTCTCAGATGACTGAGAAAGTGGTTTTCGATATAAGCCTTTTAAGGAGATTATGCTGATTACATTAGCCAAGATGCTCTTTACCCTTTTCTCTCATCCTAAAGTATTGCATAAAGGTTATCTGGAGAATTAAGGCAGTCAAGCATGCTCTGCTTCCTGTTCCTGTTCCTGTGTTGGTGGTGATGACTCAGGAGGTGGAATGTAGGACACTAAGGGTAGACGAGGCAAACGCTCCGCCACCCCGTTACATGTCCAGTCACAAAGCAGGTCTCAAGAGTCAACAGAGGTTCTCTTCATCATGGAGCCAAGGAATCTGAATGTAATTTTCAGATTTCTCAGGAGATTAGTCTCTGTGTAATTATATAGCATACTCTCCTGTTCTTTGTGCTTTCTCTTACGCTCTGTTCTTTGCACTCTCTTTATTCTCTATTTTTCTCTTTTAAAATAACTCTTCCCCAACATTTTTCCATTTCTTGGCTGAAGCTATAAAGTAACCCAGACACTGTAGGCCCATGTTGACACAGTGCTTGGAGGAGCTAGGAGGTCGCCTTTGTCAGTGCGCGCAGCCCTCGGTCTCAAGCGTCTCTGAGTGAAGACTTAATTGCTCACTGTGCAAGCACCTTGTAGCTTATGACTGGTGTTTCTGCGCTAGGCGTGAGAAGGGAGGGGCAGGGGACCGTTCCCAGGCACATCTGCGTCGGGCAGGAAGAGCAGAGGTGCGTGAGTACTGAGCACGGCTGAGCAGCTCCAGGACAGTGTCCAACCCTGGGGCCTTGGTTACTCAGCAAGCTGCTCTAGCATCTGCTCTCAAGAGTTTAAGGGTCCCCAACTGAGAGAGCTACACAGAAATGAGAGTCATCTAAGCGCTTCGTGAAGCCATTTTATGTGGCGTTGTCGCCGTAGGTGACAATTAGAAGCTCCGTCACAGCCCTGCAGTTGTGTTGGTCAGCTCGGAGCTCTACAGACATCAACTTGAAGGAGGTGGCTTAAGTGGTCGCTGTTAGAACGCTAGCGTGTCTTCACAAAATAACTCATCCGGTCCGGTTAATGGCAAGAACAAATCTTTAAAGCCTATGACCACTATGCTACATTAGCAGGAGCCTCTGTGACTTAGCAGCTTATGTCCTGAAAGTACGCGTGACTCTGGAGTGCCATCCACACTGCCGGTCCCATTACGGGGAAGAGATATTTCTCAGAAACTCAAGAAGGAGACTACATTCTCTATGGAGAATATTTTCAGGTATAAGAAAAAACCTGAGCCACAGTTTGGCTTGAATTCCAAGTTGAAAGAGACTTGGCATCTCAGGCCGGATGGAAGGCAGTCTGTCCATCACTGCAGGGCCCGGGCGACCTGGGTGCAGCTAGTTAAACACGTAAGCTGAGCTAAATGACCTCAGCTCTTTATAGCTTTTTCTACTTCTTACTATAGAGAGTCTCCAAAGGAATTTCTTTTATGATCGAAAGTTCCTTCCCCAGTAACCCTCACCCCGAATGTTTTCTGAACAAACAGTATAAATGGCATCTTGCCGTGCAGCTCACACCAATCGTCTCAGACACTTACACATAAAGGCGCCCAACTCAGTGTCTTCACAAATATACTTCTGCCTGCTTTTTAAGAAAATGGATGTACTTCTGATCAGAACATTGAGCAACCCATTGTTAACCCTCACAAACAGAGTCATAATTAAATAGTGTAAGTCCCTGGAGTTAGGGTGGTGTGTTAGCATTTTCTACATTTCTCAGCATTTTAACAAGGTCTAGTCTCAAAATTGTAAAATATATGTATGTTGCCTGTATAAAATCATCAAAAATGAGGGTCAGTGATGGACAAAAGATGAAATTGAATAGTATTTTAATTAATTAATTTTGAGTATTCACCCTGTTATCACTTCTCTAACTTCTGGCTAAAATCAAGTATACTATTTTCACTGGCTTATGTGAAAACTCAAATTTATGTGTAATTTATGTGAAAACTCAAAATGTTTTTAACCAACATAAAACACAAGTGGATTAACATACTTTGCTGTGTAGTAGCCCACTGTCAGAACTGCCCTAAACAAAACTCTTGTTTAAGAGCAAAGATAAACAAGTTTAAAACCAGCCATTAGTGCTTCCAGCCAAACAGGAAATATATTAACGTAATACTTCAACAAACAGTGACCAAAGCTTCCCAGTATTTTAAAGCATCAAGTGTTTTGTTACTGCTGCAAAATTCCAGCGACTAGTAGGGACCAGCTAACATCCTTTTTTGAATTATGACCAAAGTCAAAACAAAGAAGTAAAAATGTTAGAGGACAAATCCATAAGAGCCAGAAAAGTTCTCCATGCAACTTTTCCATTTCAAAAGCCTATACGCTTTGTCATCTGTCTCTCTGACCAGCAACCTTTCGAAACAAAATAATCATCTCCTGTTTCTGGTGCCAAGGAGACTGGGTGGTGGCAGAGCCAAAGAATCCACAAAATTAAAAAATTAACGGCTAATGAGAGACAAGACAAGGTTAGGGACCAAGCAGGAAGTTGTAACTGTGCTACAGCTGTGCCACAGAGAAAGGACTTGGCTCTGTGTGAATTACCTAGTGTGCATTATTGGGAAAGATGTCTCGTGGGTTTTGCTTCCTTTAAAATTAGTTCTTGTGATGGCTGGTGGAAGGAGAGAGCCGACTCCTACAAGGTGTCCTCTGACCGCCACAGTACTTCTCACTACAAAAAATGTAATTTTAACAAGTGGGGTAAGGCAGGGGACAAGATGGCTTAGTGGGTGAAAGTACTTGTCCACCGAGCCTGATGACTTGAGTGTGATGCCCAGAATCCATGTACAGAAGGAGAGGACCGACTTCACAGAGCTGTCCCTTTGGCTGTCCAGCGTGTACCACAGCAGGCACACCCTCCTACACACACCATGCACACACACATACAGTAATAATATTAATAATGACGATGATAATGATGATGTATTTTCTAAAGGAAAATGTGAGTGAACAGCAGCATTCATCCCTCTCTGCTTCCTGACTGTGGACCAGATGCCACTGGCCATCTACTGATGCTGCCGTGCTTCCTTTCACGATGACCATACACTCAAAATGGGAGCCAAAATAACTCTTCCTTCCTTCAGCTGCTATCAATGTGTGTTTTCTCCCAGAACAGGGAAAGTACCTAACACAGCTCTAGTTACCACACATGCCCAAGGACACAGGAAGTCCCTGGAATCGAGCTTGACAAGCTGTAGACAGAAATGGCCATATCTATGCAGTGTGGTGTAGGGAAGTAGTCCCCACAGACATTAAAAAATGGAAAAGAGCAAACAAACTAGTCAGCTTCCTTCAAATACAGCAGCTGGAAGACTACCAGCATGATGGCGAGCACCTGTGATCCCAGTACTCCGGAAGATGAGGCAGGGCCTGCTAAGGAGCTCGGACTCCACAGTGAGACCCTGCCTGGAACAAACAACAGAGAACAGCCAGAGTAGAGGAGAACTGTCATTCAAGTTCACTCAACTGTCATGCAGAAAGTTGTATTCCTGAAAGATACCTTCATAAAAGCCTGGATTAATATGATCTGGCTGATGAACGACAACCAAGAGAGCACTTCCTGTTTCTAGCAGATATTTTTGACCAGTTTCGTTTGTTTCTTTTTCAAGACAAGGTTTCTCTGTTGTAACTCTGGCTGCCCTGGAACTCACTCTGGAGATCAGGCTGACCTCCAACTCACAGAGATCTGCCTGCCTCCGCCTCCCGAGTGCTGGGATTAAAGGTGTGCACCACTGCCTGGCTGTAGCAGATATTTTTAAATTGTAAGCATAGTTGGAAAAAAAAAATTAACAAAATAAACCAAAACCCAAATATAACTATGAACCTAAAGGAGGTGCCCAGCCACAGCAGACTAGCCGTGTGACTGTGTCAGTCACTGGCTACAGAGAACAAAAGTCAGACGCTGGAAATCAGTGCGCACCTTGAGCATTGCTGAAAAACATAAGGGAGCCCTACTGCGCTTTCCTCATGAAGAAACTCATACAGACATGTTCCACTTTTCTTAGGGGACACTTTTCAACTGTTAATACGTGAAGAAACTCATACAGACATGTTCCATTTTTCTTAGGGGTACTTCTCAACTGTTAATACGTGAGCTTTATAATACTTTGAGAGAAGGTAATGGAGGGACGAGAAGCTACAATGGCTATGTCAGCATTCACATCTTACTTAGTACTCACTTTGTTCAATGTCCGTCTTGTAAAAAATTTCCTTGTTATTTTATCCCTTTAGTATGTTTCTCTTTCTTCTTAGAACTTTCGACTTACTGGTATTATCTTAAACAGGAATTTACTTGGTGTCTGATTCTCACAGCTGGAGTGTGAGCTGCCTGGACAAAGCCCTGAGTGCCCTCCTGTTGCATCTCCAGGTCCCAGAACAGACTCTGGCATAGCCATTTATGTTGAGTAAACGGGCTAATCTCGCCATATATTCAGGGATTTAGTCCCTGCGCATCTTTAGCAAGGTGTCAAAACACAGGTAACTGAGGCTAAGGAGATGGCTCAGTGGTTAAGAGAAATGGCTGCTCTTCCTGAGGACCTAGGTTTGGCTCCCAGAACCCACATCTGTCACTCTAGTTACAGACCTAGGGGATCTGATGCCCTCTTCTGGCCTCTGTGGGCATCAGGCATGCACATGGTGTACAGGCACACATGGGGCAAAAACACCCAAACCTGTAAAAGTAAAAATAAATAAATCTCTAAAAAAGAAAAAAGATAAAAGTGAAGAATGTATTGCTATCTAGTCAACCAGATACATCTATGGTTCACAGGCAGGATCCTGGATTTCAAAGCAATCCCCAGGCTTTTAACATGGTTCCTTTGCGTTTCAGAAGCTTCTTCACCATTCATTTGCAGAGAATCAATTCATGTGAGCGATAAGTATATAGGCCACGAATACACAGCACTTGGACTGCTGTTTAATCCTATCTTGTTAATAAATCTAAAATTATCAAAACCAATAAATCTTCCTTGGCCAGACTATTAGAAATAAGTACTGGGGAAAGAAATAAGAGTAACGATTTCTTAAAGCTTTACACAGATGACTGATTCTTTTTTCTTTCAAAACTGGACATCACACCCAGGGCTTCATGCATGCTAGGCAAATGTTCAACCACTGAGCTATATTCTCAATCCTTACAGCTTATTTCTCAAATCAATAGACTAAGACAGAATTAAACTAGAATTTGAATGATAGTATACAGACTAAACCCAGACTCTCTCAGCTTCTACCTTTGCTGATTATCAAGAAGGTAAGAAGTCAAATGCAGTAGGAATGGAACTATAAAGGGAAGGCCAGAAGCACCCAATTAAATCTCCACAAAATTGCCCAACCTCACCCTTTCAGCACAGCGGACGGCAGCATCATTCCATCCTCTTTAAATGTGTATGTATCTGAGACCAGATACAAGAGCAAACCCACCTATTCCCAACCATGCTGCAAGCCAATGGTAACAGCAGGCCTTCAATTAAGGCTTATGAACGCAAAATGTATTTTAAAGCCAAATCTTGCAGTCTTTGTTCTCAGAAAGTAACATGAAGCAGCTATTTTGATTTTCCCACCCTAGATCAAAAATTTCTCAGCAGCAAAGGGAGATATCAAAAGAACTGAGGAAATGAGAGGGTGTATGTATGAAACTGTCAGTGAGCAAATGAAAGTCTGGAAAAAAAGAAAACAAAATTGGAGGACCTGGGATCTGACCCTAGTTTAATCCTGCTAAGTCCTTCACACTGTAGTGCTTCAGAGAGGGTCAGTCTGACTGACTTCTGAGTTTCGGCCCTCTGCACACTACATGCTTAATTTTGGCTACATTCAGGTTTCTAATGTACTCGCTCTGTTGCTGTAAATGAATACATCATCTAAAAATTAAACTGTGCTTTCTCCTACGCCATATTTAGGATGACATTACATGCTCAATATCACATTAATTATCCTGATGTACATGGCTGTATTAATATTAAACCACACTCTAAAAAGCGTGAAAGATAATTTTTAAGGTCCTTTACAGCTTGAAAATTCTAATATGCTAATTAAACCTCAGTTTGGGATCAAAAAACTATCTCATCACCATGAACAAAGTAACGCATGCTCCACAGCTCCCAAGTTGGCTACTCTGCTGAGCTGTCGGCTCTATGGTGGTTAGCACAGCTGCTATTCAAGGTTGGCTACTTTGCTAACGCAAGGATTTCTCAACTCTGACTTCAGGGTTCTTCTCTTACACACTAAAATTATGTATTTAAACGAAGAGTTTAAAAAAAACATAAAATGGTGCACACTGCTAAATAAAAGGAACACGTGTGCTTCTTTGTATTTCTTCTTTGCTGATTCTCAACACCATCAACTTCCTTTCTCTGACCTTTCCTTTTACAGTCTTTAATTTTCACTTATTTTCAAAGTCAGGGTCTCACGTATCCTAGGCTGGCTTTGAACCTGATATGCAGCTGGGGAAGACCTTGAACTTCTGAGTCGCCCGCTTCCACCTCCTGTGTGCTGGGATTCAGCACACAGGTGTCCATCACCACACCTGGTTTATGTGGTACTAGGATTGAAACCAGGGCTTCCCGCATGGTACCGTACTCTACCAATGAGCTGCGTCTCCTGGCCTAATGGTCATTATCACTGGTGTGAGGAACCCTATGAGAACCGAGTTTGGCCTAAGAAGCATGACACAATGGAAGTGTTACGCGCTGGGAAATACTATTCTGGTATACAGTAGGTTCTCAGGTACTCTCATTCCTTCTACCTGAACAAGCCAGATGCCATCTTTCGTGTCTTCCACAAGCTCATAGAAGTGCATTTCACCACTGAAATTGGTACTAGAGACAGATTCAGATGCCTCTTCTTCCTTGAGAGCAGAATAGAGTTCACCCTCCATCAAGTCACCTGAAGGAAAAAAATAAACACCTCTGTAAGACTTCAAAAATCCCAGGTTCCCAACGTCAGGGATTAATTCCATTTCTATCATGAATAACCACACTGTTATACTTTCATCCTACGGAAAAAAAGAATAGCACCTGAATACGAGATTCATACACCAGCAAAAAGAATAGATAAAACCCATCTCATCTAGAAGAGCCTCTGTAAAGGGATCATGACCAAACAACAAAAAACTATCAAACTAGCAATCATTTTAACTTTACATAAAACCTGTGCGGGTTTCACGTAATTTTAACAGCCTGGTTTATGTCTTCTGACTCAAAAGATTTAGAAGTGAGTTCACAGAACTTGTCATCAGCCTGCTAAAAATAGCAACAAGACTTTAATGTGAGTGAGAGGATACAATGTTACCTATCAGAACAAACCCCACATAAACGCATAAGTTTATAGTGTACACTTGGATCTTGTATCTCAAATATAAAAACCAAATCATTCATGTCACATTTATTTTCCGCCTTAGATATTACAATGAGTCAGTAACAGGGTTCCACTCCAATAGCAAAACTATCCACAGCAAACATTTAGGTTTTACAGTTAAATTGTCTACCAAGACTGTTTTTTGTTATTGTTATGCTGTAAAATGTGTGATCTGAATCATACTTCAGCTGTATATCTTTAGGCTATATGTGGATTCCTTGTACATTCCATATGACAATTTCAGGCTCAAAAGGCAGCAAAATGCCTAACATAAAGCTCAAAGGGGGAAAAAAAATGTGATCAAATAATTATATGAGACAGTAACTTTTACTTCAGCAAACTCAGTTCCTTCCCCCAACAACCAATGGCAGCATAATAAACCAGGCAGCAAACAAGGGCAATCATAATACACAGTTGAAAAATACATCCCTTTACCCCACTGGTGAGATGAGTACTACAACCCTTATGCTATAAATACACAAGTGTTGGCCTGCTATAGTTTGCATTCTTTTCTATCAAACTATATGCCTAGATAGTACTACATAAGAAAAAAATTATCTTATCAAAGGCCCAGCTGACAGATATGCTTCAAATGAAAAAAAAAAAAGGGTATCATCAGTTTCATATGCTTCCTACAGCAAGTTAGAATGCCTTTCTCAACTTACATTTCTCTTTCAGAAGACAAAACAAAGAGACACTTTATTTGTACAGCAGTGAAAAAAATTAACCGTATTTCCCCACCCAATCCTACCACAAAGTAATGTACTGGAAATGCATTATTGAAGGCAATAAATATTCTTTCAGCACTGTTTCAATTCTCTTCCTCAACCCACTGAGAGAAGCAGGGATGCCTGTGGCACATGACAAGAGAGGTACATACATTCAAGATTCGAAGTTAAAAATTGTAATCCTGCAAGAAAATACGAACTCCAAACAAGGCCGACAGCTACACAAAATGTTCACTGAATTTAAAGTATAAAAAGCAAATATTTGCACAGTGTACACCTTCCACATACCTAAACGCATAATTGACATGTAAATCCTAGCTCCACGTGCCTCTTTGTTATTATTTTAATGATGTTTTTACCCCTCCCGGCAGCTTGTTTTTACTATGGAGGCAGATGCTGCTATTGACAGGCTACGTTTGGGAGTTCTTCCTTTCCCTACATTTTAATCCATTTCAACTGACGGTTCTGAATTCCGGGAAAAAAAAAATCATTCAATTTAGCAATTTTTAAAAAGGCTACATCTTCAAACTGCCATTTCCAAAGAACCTTAGAAACACACCAATGTATCTAACAATACACCTGACAGCCCCCCCCCCCATAACCCCTTCAAAACAAAGATTCACATATTCGTAGAAAACGTGGACAAAGACCCAGTCTGCCCTCCGGAGCAGTCTGCTCAACTGTTCCGGGGACCACCTTCTGGGGGATGGGGGGAGGGCAGCGGAGGCGACCTCGGGGAGCCCCGCACTTGCCTGACTTCTCCACCAGCTCCCGAACATCCTTCTTCTCCGGCAGCCCGGAATAGCCCAGCCCTCGACACTCCAGAATGGTCTTGAGCTTCTTGAAGCTCAGCGCCGCCACCGGATCCACCAGCTGGGTAGCAAAGATGCCAGTCTCGTACCACACAATGGCCTCGAAGAACCTGGCCAGGACGAACAGGACCAGGAAATACAGGAGCAAGAAGAACAGCTTCAGCCACATCTTCGCCGTCTTGGCGTCGCTCCCCGGGACGCCGTGGACAGGAGGTGAGGGGCACCGGTGCGGGGCGACTCCACTCCGCGCAGCCGGGGCGAGGGCAGCTGGGGCGCGCGGCGGGGCGGCGGCGGTCACCGGCGGGCCATCCCCGCGGCGGGGCAGGTGGATCGCGGCGTGCTTGCGGCCGAGGGGACGCGGGGCCCTGTGCTCAGGAGCTGCGAGACGGCGACGGGGGCACTCTCCAAAGCACCCCACCCATCGAGCGGCGCACGGCCGGGGGCGGGCGGGAGCCAACCCGCGGTCACCGGGGCGGCGAGGCCCTCGTCGCCGGAGGGCGGTTAGCGTCGGGCTGCGTGGCCGCGGTGCGGAGGGTGCGGGGCCCGGCTGGGCCCGGCCCGGGGCCCGGCGCGGGGAGGAGCGGCCGCCGCAGCGCCGCGCCGAACGCCCAGACTTTAGGCCCCGGCGGCGGCTCCAGGTTCCCGCGAGCGGCGCCTCCTAAGCCCACGGCCCGCGAGGGGGCGTCGCGGCGGCTCTGGCGGAGGAGACTCCGGCGCGCGGGGCGACCGTCGCGCGTGCGTGTGCGTGTCGGGGAAGCAGAAGGAAGGGAACGCTAGGCCCCGCCGCGGCGCTCCCGGGCGGCTTCCTGTCAGCTGCGTAGCCGCGCGACGCCCAGCCCCTTGCGGATGCGCCGCGCCAACGCGGCCGCCGCCCCCGCCGCCTCCACAGGCCGCGGCTGTCGCCCCCGGAGCCCTGGACCCGCAGCAGCAGCGGCGGCCCCAGTCAAGACATAACAACTGACGTCGGTGTCGGGGCGGGGCCTCCGGAGGCTGCAGCCCCAGTCAAGACATAACTGACGTCAGTGTCGGGGCGGGGCCTCCGGAGGCTGCAGCCCCAGTCAAGACATAACTGACGTCAGTGTCGGGGCGGGCCCTCTAGGGGGCGGGGCCTCTAGGGGGCGGGGCCTCTAGGGGGCGGGGCCTCCGGGGCGGGGCGGGGCGGGGCGGGGCGGGGCGGGGCTAGACGCTGCAGGGCGCTGCGGGAGAGGGGCTGCTACCCCGCCTGGGCAGGCCGACGCCTCCTAAATGAGTGTGATCTCACATCCCCACCCCTGACCAGCTGATGTTTAGTCATCGATCTCAGTCCTGGGATTGGACCTTGGACCCTGCCGCGTTTCCGCGCGCGTTTGCGCTGTGTGTGAAAATAAACGAAGCTGAGGATCTTCGGGGTGTTTTTTCTGTTTGTGGTTTCTGTTTTCTTCCCTGGCTGGCCTGGAACCGCTTTGTGGACCAAGCTGTCCTCAGAACGCACAGAGGTCTCCTGCCTTGACCGCCGGGAGTACTGGGGTTGAAGACGTGCACCGCCACGCCCACCACAGGTCATCCAGATCTGTGAAAACGGAAGCCTGTGTTTTAAGTCGAGTCTCGTGAACTGGGAACTTTTTTGGTTTTGGTGTTTTGTTTTGTTTTTGTTTTGGCACAGCTGGCTTGAGGTGCTTGAAGCGAAACTCCGAAAACAGATGTTTTTCAATCTTTGCGTTAGAATGTGGTTTCTGCATTTGTGTTGGAGGAGTGTTTAACCAGGAAGAACGTTAGTATAAGTCCGACCAGTGTGGCTAGCTGGAACAGTGTCAAAGTAGACGTGGAGGCCCTGAGTTCTCAGGGCAAAAGTTGTTAAATGATGTTAGGTCCAGTGCAAAGGTCTGTGTGTCAGCCAGAGGAGCTTGTATGAAATGAGCTAACAGGCAAGCACACGGTATCTGGTTCCGTGTTTGTTTAACTCTAGCAGGGCCATGCTCTTTATTTAAATTTCTGTGTCATTCTTGAGGGCACAGTTGGAGTCATGAACTGAACAAGGCTTCCGTGAACCCTTTGATCAGGAGAACAAGCAAGAATTCCAGGGGAAATGTTAGTCAGCATGCAATACCATGAACAACCCTAAACTAGGGGTGGAAATTTTAGGCAGAGAGTGCGACCCTCAGTTCAGGAGCACATGAGTCATAGAAAGCAAAGAATGGATCACAAGAATGTAGGCAAAGAATGGTACCCATTTAAAATGCAGTTAATAATCCGGTGGTGGTGGCAGGGCACGAGCCTTTAATCCCAGCACTCGGGAGGGAGGCAGAGGCAGGCGGATCTCTGAGTTCGAGGCCAGCCTGGCCTACAGAGTGAGATCCAGGACAGCCAGAGTTACAGCAGAGAAACCCTGTCTTGAGAAAACAAACAAACCAAAATAAATAAGTACATAATAAATAAGTAAGTAAAAATCCAGTTGATAATGCACTTCAGTGTTCAGCTAGTGGTGGACTTAGGAGGGAACAGCATGGGGTGAAGGAATGTATGTCTTCACTCTTCTGTCTTAACAAGCTTCAGTGTGGTTTTGTTTCCAGGCAGCAGACTATGTAGGAACTGTGTTAAACAGTTCACTCTGACAGGCGTGGCTCTGTAATTTCAACACCCTTGGTTTCATGGTTGCACTGCTATACAGTGGCATTGCTATTCAAACCTAAGCACATACACGATACATCCCTTGCCTCAAAAGAATGTATTTTGGCGATAGCAGATTTGTAGTGGAACACTTGGAAGAAGTTTGTGTTGTTTTACTTTCTGTAAAAATGCAAAACGGCGTTTGGAGGTTGGTGTGCGCACAGCTGGGGAGCTGTGGTTTAGTTGTTTACGAGTTGGATTTGGAATGCTTGATGCAGGTGGCTGTAATTTTGTTGAGTGCAGTTGTTCTGGCACCTGTAGCTTGTTTTTGGGATTGTGTGCTGCATGGGTTTATGGGAACTTTTGGCTTAGGGTATAAAGAGTCTGAGTCGGTGTTGATGGATGATGGTTCATTGGTTGGGTTGCTGTCATTAGTTAGTGAGATAATTCCTAAGAGAACAAAGGTTGGAGGGATCGAGTTTACAGACCCTGAGCTGAAATGCTAGTCTGACTCACCGTCAGCTAGTCCTGTTCAAGCTTAGGACAGCCTGAAAGAGGCTGTGGCAATTTCTACCTTTCTCTAATTCTCTATCAAGGCTCCTTGTAAAAGCGGTGAAGATTTCTATCTTTCCTTTCTCCTTCCCTAAATAGAGGGTAAAAGATTGTAGCATACTGCTACATAGGTTGACACAGTCAATAATAAAACAGAAGAACGGGTGAGGAAAGTTGGGAGGATGAGCCGAGGACAGAGCCAGCAGGGCAGAGTTTGAAACTGGAAAAATAAACCACGTGGGAGGGGCTAGAAAAAACGAGAGAGTAAAGAACAATTTTGCCTTCATTTATTTGTGGCCATCGCCTCAATTCTCAACTCTTAGTCTTGTTCCCTCAGTGGTTTAACCCTTAGGAAAGACAGACCAATGAAAGTAGACATATGTTGGCTGGATAAGAGCATATGGAAGCATGTCCTCTGTTGGTAGAGGTGGACAACCAGGAGGGTAATCTATAATGTGAGTTAGAAGATCCCCACACATAGTTTCTCTTTGATATAAGACTTTTTCTTCAGGGAATTTATCTTGAGGATATTATTGGACCCAGATACAAAGATGTGTATAACATTTTACCTTCAGGGCAGAGTTAAGAGAAAGAAAAACTCATGTGTGATGATTAGTCTTCATTGCTGAATTCGGAATCTTCTAGAAAACATAGCTCTGGGGATGACTCTGAAGGAGATCCCAAAGACATCGACTTGAGAAGAGAAAACCCGTCTCTGATGTGGCACCATTCCATGGGCTGGGGTCTTGAGTGGAATAAACAGGAAAAAAGAAAGAAGGCAGGTGAGCAACAGCATTCATCACTCGGCTTCCTGGCTGGGGAGAGGCAAGAATCAGCCACCTCAGGCTCCACCCTCCCAGGCTTTCCCCAACACCATAGACTGAACTCCATTAAACTGTAAGCCAAAAGAAGCCTCTCCTATCTTGAGTTGCTGTTATCACCTCAAGGAAAAAAAGTAAAAACAAAAAAACAAAACAAAACAAAAACCCAAAAATTCGGACTGATCAAATGATTTGGTATCACATAGCTGCTAGAAGAAAAATGGTAGTCAAATGTTCGTAGATGTGGGCTCCTATCCTAGATAGTGTTTAGTTGGGGTAAAAAAGGCAGATAACTCAAAAGTTTAATTTTAGATTTGTATTAGAAAGGGCCTGGGAGGTAGCTAAGTGGGTAGAGTGTTTCAGTACAGGCTTAAGAACCTGAGTTTGGACCCCCAGAATCCGTGTAGGTCTGGCCTGTGTCTCTAGTGCCGAGTGGGAAGACACAGCCCTGGAGCCAGGACCACCCAGTCTATCCAATCAGTGAGCTCCGGGTTCAGTGAGAGACCCCGTCTCAAAAAACAAAGTAGAGCCAGACATAGTAGCACATACTTTAATTCCAGAACATGGGAGGCAGAGACAGGTGGATCTCTGTAAGTTTAAGGCCAGCCTGGTCTACAGAGCAAGTTTCAGCCCAGCCAGAACTATATAGTGAGGCCCTGTCTAAAAACCAACAATAATAAATAAGATATAGAGGAAAACAGCCTCAGTCGGCCTCTGAGGTCCACATGCACACCCCCACACCACACCCCCACGCGCGTGCACACACACTAAAAAGTAAAGGCATCCCCCAAAATATCAATTTTCTTGTGTCCTTCAACTTTTTATTTTTCTTAATTTATTAAAACTTTCTTACAGGGAACTGGGAGATGGCTCAGCAGTTAAGAGCACTGGCTGCTCTTCCAGAGGACCCAGGGTTCAATCCCCAGCACCCACATGGCAGCTCACAACTGTTTGTAACTCCAGTTCCAGGGGATCTGACACCCTCACACCTATGTTCATAAAATAAAAGTTAAATAAATACATTTTAAAAATGCTTTGTACTCCACGGCTTTCTGTACAGTGAGAACAGCCGTTGTGAGGGTGTGGGGCTCGGCCTGTGTTTACTTTGTTACTTTTTCTGAAGTAAACTCTGTATCACTTTTCTAATCTTAAAGTGTATTTTTGGAGAACAGCTACCGAAATGTCTTTGTTTGGAGATTTAGCCAGAACAATTACACTCCGAGGGAGGGAGGGGAGGGATGTCCTCCCCCAGGGGAGATTTTATTTCCACTAAGCCTAGCTAGGCCCTAGCTCAATCCCTGTGATGCTGGTATAACAGAGTGCCACAGATTAAGTAGTTTATGACGAGCAGAGTTTATCGGGATCACAACACAGGGGCTGGGAAACCAAAAGAACAGTTTTCCTGCTACTACACCATCCCTTGATGAAGAGGGGTGTGGTGGGGGATGGGAGATGAGGGTTGAACTCTTTTACACATCAAAATTTTTCACTTCACAACCACATATGGTGGTGGTTTGCCTATTGATCTCAGCACTAGGCTAGCCTGGTACTACAGAATGACTCCCAGGCCAGCCTGGGCTACATAATCAGACACTATCACTAAAACAAAAGAATAGAAAAAGTTCATCTTTCAACACAGTGGTGTCTGGGTTTAACTTTTCAGCACATGAACTTGGGGTACACATTCAATTCATAGCAACAAACTGACGAGAACCTCTTTCAGAGAGAAGGCTATCAAAAAATACTTGAGTGAGTCATTGTTTTGTTAATCTGTCTTTTTTTTTTCCCCTGAGACAGGGTTTCTTGTAGCTCTAGCTTTCTGGAACTCACTCTGTAGACCAGGCTGGCCTAGAACTCACAGAGATAGGCTTGCTTCTGCTTCCCCAGTACTGGGATTAAAGGTGTGTGCCACCACCACCCGGCTTACACTGTTAATCTTGGTTCTTGGTTTTGCATCTTAAATTCTGCTCATTTGTAGGATAGCTTAAATACCTCATGACTCGATACTGTCACAGAGAATGGAACCATACCTAGAATCCCATCCAGTGAGGATTAATGTCTACTGCCATGTTACCTTGTCAGATAGTCAGGAAACCTCCCTTGACCTCATTTTACCATCTATAAAATAAGGCAGAATGTCTGTCCTTTAGATTGTTGGAAAGATTAAATGAGAGTGCTAGGCAGTGATAGTGCACCCCTTTAATCCCAGCACTCAGGAGGCAGAGACAGGTGGATCTCTGTGAGTTTTGAGGCCAGCCTGGTTTTCAGAGTGAGCTCCAGGACAGCCAGGGCTACACAGAGAAACCCAGTCTTGAAAGACAAAAAAAAAAAAAAAAAAAAAAAAAAAAAAAACAGAAAGAAAAAATGCTCAGAGGCAGACATTACTCATATTTCTGACACACAACTTATATTAATTGAACTAAGTTTGAGGGGAAAAATGTCAAAGGTACCCACATCTGTGGGCCCAGCACTGGGGAAGCTAATTAGGTCGGAGGCCCTTGAGTTAGAGGCCACCTAGGCTACAGAATGAGACCTTGACTCAAGAAGAGGAGGTGTTGGGGATACGTTTCAGGGAGAAAGAGATAAAAAGAGAAAGAAATATTTGGCTGAGCTCAATGAAATGGGGTGATTCCACTGAGAGTCCAAAGGTTCTGTTTTTACTTGGCTTTCGTAGAGGCATCTCTCTCACACACACACACACTCACACAGTTTACAAAGGCAGAGAGCATGTCAACTTTTCATTCAAACGGGAACAGTTTTGAGAATGAAGGCAAAGCTGACAGGACTGCACCCAGCTGACAAATCTAAAGCAGAATTTTTTCAAGACAAATCCTATCAGGAAAAACTGCTTATCCCAACTAACCCTGATCCCATTTCTCAGAGACTACTCCTTTCAATCTGGCCGGCCTGCCGGCCTGTTTGCCATCTTTCCTCACGTGTGTGCGTGTGTGTGCATGTGTGTGTGTGCGTGTGCGTGTGTGTGCGCGCGTGTGCATGTGTGTGCTCGCGTGTGCGTGCATATGTGCGCGTGTGCGCGTGTGTGTGCGTGTGTGTGCATGCGTGTGTGTGTGTGTGTGTGCATGTGTGTGCATGTGTGTGCGTGTGTGCGTGTGCGTGCACGCGTGTGTGTGCTCGCGCAGGCCCATGTTCATGTGAGCATGTGGAGGTCAGAGGTTGGTGCTGGTGTGTTTCTCAATCACTTCCCATCTTATTTGTTGAGACAAAATCTATCACTGTGCCAGAAGCTCACGGACTGGGCTCGACTTGGATAAAAGCAAGCCCCAGGAACTCACACCCTTTCTCCTGAACAGCAAGCTCCGTATTCACTGAGCCATCTTCCCCATTCCTATTTTAGCATTTTCTTTTTTTGTCTAACTCTATATTTTCAAATAGTTTTCTATTGCTTTTCTTGATTTTTCTCTATTTTATAATTTATTTTACGTGCATTGGTGTGAGGGTGTCAGATCTCCTAGAACTGGAGTTATAGACAGTTATGAGCTGCCACGTGGGTGCTGGGGATTGAACCAGGGTCCTTTGGAAGAGGAGCCAAAGCTCTTAACCGCTGAGCCATCTCTCCAGCCCTTATATATTCATTTTTAAAAATGTATAAATCTTATTCATGGTTGAACCACAAAAATTTTAACTCCTTTCTAGTGTAATTATTCATTTTCCCTGGAGTCAATAATTAACTCACATGGTGGGCCTGGTAGCACACACCTTTAATCCCAGGCCCTGGAGGCAGAGGCAGGTAGATCTCTGTGAGTTTGAGGTCAGCCTGGTCTACAGAGCAAGTTCCAGGACAACCAGGACTACACAGAAAAACCCTGTTTCACAAAACAAAACAATACAAAACAAAAACAAAGATAATTTACTCATATTTTGGTTTGCTCTATTTTCTGTGGCTATCCACTTACTCTCCCCAAATGCCCAACCTATAAAACTATTCAATACCTACTGGTATTGTGTTGTGCTGGAATAACTTTTTGCCCTTGGTCCCTTGTTCCAGGCCAGGCCAGACTACATCCCAGAGCCACTCCACAGCTGTCCCTGCTACCCAAGGCTTCCGTCTCTGCTCTGTCGGATTCTTTGAGCCCATCCCGTTTCAAAGGATCCCTTCTTTTCTTTATTTTATAGGTGTGCTTTGTTCTTTCACTTCCTTGTATACAGGGACCACATCCTGTTCTGCAGAAAACCAGCGAGAGATAAACTCTGGACGAGTCATATGCCTGAAACTTCCATTTCCTCTTCCCTCACTTTTTTTTCCAAAGGAATTAAATGTGAATATTTTGCCCTAATTTTCCTATCTCATCTTTTTTTGTTTTCTTTTGCTTCCAGACAGGGTTGCCCTGTTGTAACCCTGGCTAGAACTCACTTTGTAGAACAGGCTGGCCTCGAACTCATAGAGATCTACCCGCATCTGCTTCCCAAGTGCTGGGTTTAAAGGCATGCACCACCACCACCAGGCCCTATGACATCTTTTGCTTAAGCTTTACCTGAGCCAACCAGCAGAAAGGAAACACATCTTTTCGCTATATTATATACACATATTCTTTTTTTTCTTGGAGCATTTAAGCCTTAACTGAGGTTCCTCTCGTGTTTAAATGATATTGTTATTATTACTGAGTATAGAATACTAAATTAACAATCATTTCCCCTCAAAAAAATTTAAAACATTGATCTGCTGTTATTTCTGTTGGAAGTCTGGCACCATTTTTCCATTTTTAAAGGTAACGTGGGTCTCATGTAGCACAAGCTGCCCTCCAATTTATTGTATAAATGACCTTGAACCTACGATGCTTTTGCTTCTGTCTCCCCTGTTAGTATACCTGGGATGTGTCTTTCCTACAGCATCATATTCTTTTTGTGTGATCACTCTGAAAACGTTAATTAAAGCAGTTTCCCCATGAGGTTTCCTTTACCCTTTGCATTGATTTCATTTCCACGTGGGCTTGTTTGTTTCATTTTGGTTTTGTGAGACAGGGTCTTACTCTGTACACTGGATGACCTGGAGCTTGCTATGTGATCTTGAACTTGCTGTGTGATCTTGGGTTTGTGGTGATTTTCCTACCTCAGATTCCTGACTCCCAAGTGTTGGGATCACAAGTTTGTGCCACTATACACAGTTCATTTTCTATTTGGATTTTGTCTCTCCTATTTGGTTTTTGTTTGTTTGTTTGTTTGTTTGTTTTCCCTGAGACAAGGTTTCTCTGTAACTCTGGCTGTTCTGGAATTCACTGTAGACCAGGCTGGCCTTGAACTCATAGAGATATGCCTGCCTCTGCCTGGGATTAAAAGCGTGTGCCACCACTGCCCAGTAAGAGTCTTGGCTCTCGGTTCATAGGTTCATAGATGTGAGATGCCAAACAACTCATTGGCAGTTAGGTGCCTGAGAGTGGGAGGGGCCCCTGTATTGTGAGAAGCAGAGCTGGACCACTTCAATTTCTCCAATTTGTTTGCTTTCTCCTAAGAAGAATCCTACCTGGGGTGTTCAAATATGGTCACCAGCAGTCTGTACTGAGACGGAGTGGCAGGACACAGCAAGTCTCAGCTGTTTGGCCTGTATGTAGGACTTTGGATTCCTGTAGGGTGTGTCTCAGTTAGGGTTTCTATTGCTGTGATGAAATACTGGGACCAAAAAGCAAGTTGTGGAGGAAAGGATTTATTGGGCTTACACTTCCATACCACATTTCACCATCAAAGGAAGTCAGGACAGGAATTTAAACGGGGCAAGAACTTGGAGGCAGCAGCTGATGCAGAGGCCATGGAAGAAGACTCCTTACTGGCTTGCTCCAAATGGCTTGCCCAGCCTGCTTTCTTATAGAACCCAGGACCACCAGCCCAGAGATGGCCCCGCCCGCCCACAATGGGCTGGGCCCTCTCCCACAATCGCCGATTAAGAAAACATCCTTTCTTCCGCAAGTTACTTTCTGTCATTGTGTTTTTACCATAGCAACAGGAAAAATAGCTAGGACAGTCATAAACGTTAATTAGCAACAAATACTGAACATCGTGGAATGGGAGCCCTTCATGTAGAGAAACTCCCTCTCAACAGGTTGGTCTGAAAGATCTTTGCCAAGAAATGGTTCCAGGTAAAGGATACACATCAACCCCTGTAACCAACGCCCCTGGATCTCAAACCAGCCCACTTTCTGAGGGAAGCTCTCAGTCAAACAAAACACACTTTTTGTCTTGATAAGAGGTCTCACTATGTAGCCCAGACTGCCCTCTGACTTGACAATCTTCTTGCCTCTGCCTCCCACGTGCTGAGATTTCAAGCATGTGCCATCCCAACTCGCTGACTTATGTTTGAAAGCTTACCATTAGACAGTGTATAATTATATGTGCAGTTGATTTCAATGTAATATTTATAGTCACTAAAAAAGAAGAGTTTAGACTGAGCCCTTAGGCAAGTAGCTACCTATTACTGCTTATTGTTACTGTGAGGGGAAAAAACCAACACAATCCCAGCTGCCCCAGCATGCCTCCTCCAGGTACATATTCTGCCACGTCCATGGAAAATGTCTGTCCTGCTTTGCCATGTAGCAATGACCTCATTGGCTGTCTGATAGCACAGTGGTACCAAGGTGCTTTTCTACACATGGAAGCCAGTCTCGGTAGGAACCGGTGTGGGTAGCCGGGGAGTAGAAGAGATCCTGAGTGAATGTGTGTTGTTAACTCGGGCAAGACCATGTTAAGGACCATTTTCCCAGATCCACGGAAGTAGCAAAGCCTTCCTTTGGGGGAGGTTCGGAGGAATGGCAACGCCTTCTGAGGGTGAATGCTTGCAGGACATGCAGGTACTAGTATTTGCCAAGGATTGACCAATTTGGAAGACTAGCAACTGCAGCTTCCTCCTCCAGGATGGTTGCAACCTGATACTGCTCCTCTACAGAGACTCCTACCTAGACTAGCGGATTCCCCTTTTCCACTGTATATCACAAACACACAAAGTTCAAGGTCACTGTAAAGCTGTGTGATCCTTCAGAGCCAGCACAGCCAATGGGGGGTGGCAATGCTTCCCTCTGCTGAGGCTCAGGCCAGATCCCCTCTCCTCTCCTCAAGTGTCAATCTGGCTAACAGATGTTTCAGGTGAAACGCAATGCAAATGTAACTGTACTGTTGAAAAAGAAACGATGAAAGTTTTTAAAACAAACAAAAAAACAGAGCTGTTAATCTGGAGTAATTTAGAGAGTACGTTCATTTTAGTCAAGCACACAGCAAAAGAGAAAGACCCAGATAGCCTGATGAATACGTTTTCAGAGAGAAAATTAAATCTTGTAGGGAAAGATCAAAGAAACGAAGAGCAGGCTGACATGAAAAAGAAAGAGAAGGGAGCAGTGGAGCTGTTTTCACTTGTGACGGCACAATCGTCTTCACAGGAGGCAGGATGCGTGCTGAAAGGGAAGCTGTTAGAAGTAATATCTTGGGCTGGAGAGATGGCTCAGTGGTTAAGCGCAAGGACTGCTCTTCCAGAGGTCCTGGATTCAATTCCCAGCACCCGCGTGGTGGCTCACAACCATCTATAATGAGATCAGATGCCCTCTTCTGGCATGCAAGTGTACATGCATACAGAACACTGATATAAATAAAACAAATTTAAAATGAAGAAGTAATATCTTTTTAAAAAGAAATTTTGAGATAGTTTTGCTGTGTAGCCTTTGCTGGCCTGGAACTCACTATGTAGCCTAGGCTATCCTCCCAACTCTGCCTCTGAAGTGATGGAACTACAGGCAGCTTATAACTAGTCATTTAAATTATAAAATTCCAGAACCTTGGAAATCACATATCTATAAAATTCTCAGAAGACAACTCAGGCAAAAGAGTCAGTGTTCCTTAGGCAAATATATCTTAGATGTTACTAAAGCACAATCTTTAAAAGAATAAGTTAATTAATTTTAATTTTATCAATATTAAAAACTTGTACTCATTAAAAATTAAAATGAATCTAAAGTACATTAACTCTTTTAAAATGTTTATTATTAGTTCATATGGCCCTTCCCACCATGTCTGTGCCACTGCACACACATACAGGCTAGAGGGCAACTTTTTGGTCCTGGGACTCAAACTCAGGTCCTCTGGAAGAGCAATTCACGTTTTTAACCTCCACGGCATCTCTCCAGCCCCTGTTTGTACCTTTTGATTAGTTTTTTATTGCTCTGTTTGTTTAGCCAAATGTTGAACTTTTGAGAGCGTATATTCTGGATTATTAGACGTTAGCTTTTGCAAATATTTTCTCCTTTGCTGTACCTTGTTTCTCATGAGCTTAAGAGGGTCTTTAAAGAACAGTGAAATAGCTTAGTGGGTATAAGTACTGGATGACCTGAGTTTAATCTCATGAACCTGTGTAAAGGTGGAGGGAGAGGACCCAGCCCACCATGGGCAGCACCATTTCCTAGGCAGGGTGTCCTGAGCCATGGAAGAGAGGGAAAAGCTAGCTGAAGCAAGATTTTTGTTTGTTCTCTCTTTGCTCTTGCTCTTGACAATGGATGTGATATGACTGGCTGCTGGAATTCCTGCCTTGACTTCCCCACGTGATGGACTGCAACCTGGAATTGTAAGCCAAATAAACCCTTTCTCCCCAGACTCACTTTTCGTCAGGGTGTTTGTTACAGTAACAGAAATGAAATTAGGATGGGGGTCAGGAATGCCTGCTGAGTCAGCACTGCACATTGCAGGACAGCTCGTTAGATGGCAGTAGTAGCTGACATGTACTTCCACCTTTCATGCTCAGCTTCAACCTCCTCCAGATATCCAGATTCCCCCTCTGTGCTGCCTGTCTCCCAGCCACTTTCTTTTCCCTTTCTTTCTTTCTCTCTTTCTTTCTCTCTCTCTTTCTTTCTTTCTTTCTTTCTTTCTTTCTTTCTTTTTTTTTTTTTCAAGACAGAGTTTCTCTGTTGTAACCCTGGCTGTCCTGGAACTCACTCTGTAGACCAGGCTGGTCTTGAACTCACAGAGGTCCACCTGCCTCTGCCTTCCAAGTGCTGGGATTAAAGGTGTGTGCCACCAATACCCAGCTCCCAGGCCACTTTCTAATACGATGTCCCAATTTATTTTTCCTATAGAACTTATCAACTCTAATTCATTCATTTACTGTGTATGAACTGTCTGATAGCTCATAGCTAGAATGTCAACTCCTAACAAGCAGGGCTGTCACCTGACTACTTCACTGATCTACATCTAGAATACCTGACTCCAAGGCTTATTGACGGAAAGTAAAGGGAATGATGGCTCTAAATTATTCACCCAGAAATATCCTGGTGCTCAGTGAAACCACTCCTGCAAACCAAGAATAAACTGTACTTTGATAGGAGCTGCAGGACAGCCAACATGTCCTGGGGGTGTTTGCAAGCCTGAGAACAGGGTCTACTCTCACATCATTGATCAGGCCAGTCAGGGGCCAGAGCCCCAGACCTGGAAGAGGCAGAAGTGGTTTTCAAACAAGTTCTGTCTGTGTTCAAAACTCAGGTTGTCGGAAACATCTGAGAAATGTAAAACAGCGTATCAGGCAGGAGACACTCATCAAGGAGCTGGGGAAGGGGATGGGCCAGTCTGCGGATAATCAAAGAAGGATCAGAGTGGGAGCAGGCAGCTGAGCGAGAAATGGGTGTGGCTGAGGAGGTACCGATCCATAGGGAAGAATGTGCTAAATGGACGTGGAATCGAGCTGCTGTCTAAATATTGACGTTCATCCCCATAGATTAGTACCAAGTGTGGAAAGCATCTGGGGTGGAGACGCTTCCTCCTGAGGAGGTAAATAATGGAGAGACTCCCAGCTGGCCAGGTTGCTGTGGATACATGATGTTGGGTGTTCAGCCAGCAGACACTGAGAAAGGGAGGGCGCAGAGAGTATAAACAGCGGAGGATGGAGAGGAGCGCTGGGATTGAAGCTGAGCGTTATCCTGGCTGTAACTCTTTTCTTAGTATGTCACTCATTCTGTCAGTTCTGTTCCTCTTAGAGAACCCTAACATGCTCTGGGTTTGGTATTTCTCCAGGACACATCTCAAACTATTAAAAGCAGCTTTGTTAAACCAAAACCAAAACCGAAAACCCAACAAGGACACATGTTCCTGACCCAGGCTCCCACAGGCTTTCTGTTCACAGCCCAGCTGGTGATATTGCCCTGAGCACCTCTGAGCCTCTCAGCATTGCCTCTCTCCATGGTGACTTAAGTAGAGACCAATTCCACACTTCCATGTCCGGTATTCTGACAGCATCTGAACGACGTGCCCTTGCTTTGTGTCTGGGACTTTGTGCAGCCTGTAGGACTCCACTTAGCTGTCACCTGCAGCATGGAAGTATGGAACTTTATACGCATGGGGCGTAGACTAAGGTGGCTGATGGGTAAGCATCTCTCCCGTCATCCTTGGACAGATTATGTTCAGAAGGTTGCATGGGATGAAGCAGCCAGTGTTTTACAGTGCTTGCTGTTCACCTCACCACATAGTCTGCTGTTGATATTGTTTCTTTCCCATTCGTTCCCTTTGTCTTCTTCTCCTATTCTGTTCCCTGAGATTATTTTTTTTCAATTAAAAACCTTACTCAGGCCAGGCATGGCTATGTAAGTCTTTAATCCTAACACTGGGGAGGCAGAGGCAAGGAAGTCTGTGTGGATTCAAGGCCAACCTGGGCTAGGCTAGCCAGGCTATGTAGTGACACCCTGTCTCAAGATATAAACAAAAATAAGTACCCTACGCAGAAGTATTTGTCTTGTGCCTTGCTTTCAGGAATGCAGAAAATATTTAATCTGGGTCTCAGGACATCATCTGTAAAACAGGGAACACTTGTTTCCAAGGTTGGTTTGAACATCAAATAGTGTGATGACTAATTTAGTCGTCAACTTGTTTGGATGGAGAGGTGCCTACGCTAGTAAGCTCACCTGCGGAGGCGTCACCGGCATTTCTAAAGACTGTTGGTACAGCAGCTGGGAGAGAGGCCCCACCCGCAGTGGGCAGCTCCACTCAGTAGGCAGAGGGCGCTGATGAGATAAGGGGAAGACGCCAGTCAGCTAGCCCAGTCTTCACTTTTCCTGAACAACATAATCGGTCACCGTCCACTACAGGAGACACCACTGGGACTATTAGAAAGGCGTCTCTCGAAAAGACAGAGTTCTGAGTTAACACCCACTCTCCATTCTCCTCCAAGGCCACTTCAAACGCAGTGCTGAGTTCCACGGACCTTCCCCTGGGAACGTCTCCACACGTGACCGCCTTCACTCGTCTCTCTCTTTTGCTTTTTTAATATTTACTTTGAGTGCGCGCGCGTGCCGGATGTGTGCGGAGGGCGGAAGACAACATCCAGGGGTTGGCTCTCACCTCCCACGGGTCCTGGGGATCAAACTCAGGTCACCCCCGCTTGGCAGCAGCACCTTTTCAACCCTGAGCTACCTCAGTGGCTCTCATTCACCTTCTGTTTTGTCACGCCTTAGCATCTCTCCAGACCATTTTCTTAGAACACCCTCTCTGCTCCCTGTCTGTCTAGTTCAGAGCCGTCCTTTCCTTTCGGCTCCTTTTCCGTGACCTCTCCTCTTCCTGACGCTATCTCAGTCCCCTGTTCACCTGTTTCCCCTCTTGCCGTTTGCCGTCTCACCTCACAGCACACCAGAGACAACCTCTTCTGAGCTGCTTGCTGGCTCGGGAGACGCCCATCTTCCTTCTCTAGGACTAGCCCATGACCAGCTGCCGCAGCCCTTGACAACCCCTTTTCTGAAGCCACCTGCATAGTCTTAACCATGTTAACCATCCTGGCTATGTGGACTGTTTGTACTGTTCTTGTTCCCACTGTGTGTGTATGGAGACAGTTTAAATGGCATAACGCAGCAAGAGGAGCCAAACATGACCAGAGTCTCCTTGGATTAAAGAGATGAAGCTTAGAATCTGTAAAGATCAAAGAACAAAGTTTACAGGATGGAGTGTCAGATAGGTTTTTTTCCTAAGTTACTTACTTACTTACTTAATTAATTAGTCTTTTCCAGACAGGGTTTCTCTGTGTAGCCCTGACTGCTAGAGCTCGCTCTGTAGACCAGGCTGGCCTTGAACTCAGAGATCTTCCTCCTCTGGCTCCCAAGTGCTGGGATTAAAGATGTGCACCACTAAGCCTGGCTGAGTAGAGGTTTTTGTTTGTTTTGTTCTTTTATATCTATTTCAGCTGGGCTTAGTGGTGCATACCTTTAGTCTCAGCACTTGGGAGACAGAGGAGGAAGATCTATGAGTTTGAGCCCGGCCTGGTCTACAAAGTGAGTGCTAGGATAGCCAGGGCTATCACACAGAGAAACTGTGTCTCAAAATCGCAATGCACACACACACACATATTATACATACATATATATACACACATATACATGTATATACATACGTATTTTCTCTAGATAGATAATATATATTTGTGTGTATACACACACACACACATATATGTATATTTCTGTCTTTCTCTGTGTATCTGTGTGTGTGTGTGTGTTATACAATCAATCAGTGTGTGTGGTGTGAGAAAATGTCCATGGAAGTCAGAGCGGCGCAGAAACCCCTGGAGCTGGAGTTACAGGCAGTTATGAACCACCTGACTTGAGTGCTAGGAGCTGAACAGGTCCCCTGGAAGAGCAGTGTGTGCTCCTAACTGCTTGGCCATCTCCCCATGAGTGCTAGGAGCTGAACAGGTCCCCTGGAAGAGCACTATGTGCTCCTAACTGCTTGGCCATCTCCCCATGAGTGCTAGGAGCTGAACAGGTCCCCTGGAAGAGCACTGTGTGCTCCTAACTGCTTGGCCATCTCCCCATGAGTGCTAGGAGCTGAACAGGTCCCCTGGAAGAGCAATGTGTGCTCCTAACTGCTTAGCCATCTCTCCAGTCCTCACAGAAGAAAGTTTTACAGAGACACTATTCCAGAGGTTTTCAGAGGATCTTCCTTGAGTACCTGGCTAAATATTGATCAATGTGTGCATGTGAAAGTATTTCCCAAGGGCAGGTGAAGAGCCACTAAAAGGAACAGAGATATCTGTAACTGGAATTCATGAAGAACTGAGAGGAAGGCGTTTTCCCTCAGGCCAGAGTGAAAAAGTTTATGATTTATAAGACTTTGGCTAACATACAAGGTGTCACCTCAGTGGGAGAATAACTAGCTCTGATGTTCCCACCGGTCTGGTCTCACCTGACAGATCATGGAAGCAAAGTCCAAAGGAGCACACTGTTTCCAGGCGACAGCTGCACACAAGAGCAGAGCTTGCTAGTGTGCTCATCAGCCTTTTGTCACTGTGACGAGCATCTGAAATAATCTTACAAAGAGAAAAAAATATTTAGCTCAAGGTTTTGGGGGATTTTCACCCACGGTGAGTTGGCTCGGCTGCTTGGAGCCTGCGACAAGGCAGTTCAGCAGTGGTGGCTTGGAGCAGGAAAAAGCTCAGGGTTAGGGAGAAGAGAGGAGGCCAGAGGTTACGGTCAGTGTCTTCCTCTGTCCCTCTCTACCTTATTGTTATCTGTTTGAGACATAATCTCTTTTGAGGACACCCCCCAATGACCTAAAGACCTCCCACTGGACCCGTCTGTTAAAAGACCCACCATCTCCCAGTAGCATCATCTGGGACCAAGCCTTTAACACAGAGACCTTTGGAAGACACACATCCAATCTAAGCATCTGAAACAATAGTCATGTAAAAGGCTTTATGGCAGAAGAAACACATTGTACCCAGAGGCACTTTTATAAGGACATCAGATTTACTGTAAAAAAATAATAATAATTGAATGTGATAAACAGGGGCCGGGGAGATGACTCAGTGGGTAAAGCACTTGGCCCACGAGCATTAGGACCTGAGTTGGACTCTCCAGAACTCATAGAACGCTCAGGACCACAGCAAGTGTCTGTAATCCCTGGCCTCCTGAGACAAGATGGGAGGCAGAAACACAAGAATCCCCAGAAGTCCGTGGGCCAGAGAGTCTGACACACGTGGAAGTGAAGAGCAAGGAGACCTGTCTCACAGGATGTATGTGGAAGACAAGGACAAGACCTAAGGTTGTTGTGTGACCTCCACACGCGCGCCGTCACACGGACGTGAGCACACAAGTCAGTGAATGAATACAGAGACATGAGGAAGAAGAGGAGCAAGCATGGGACAAAGGCACACATGCTGCACTTTTATAAATTGCTCTTCCACCTGAAAATGCAGTCTGCGTTTTCATTTTAGTAACACTGCTGGTCTGTGTTTTGCTGTACCATAATCTACGCAACCAAACCTCTCCTTTCTTAGATGGACATTTTATTCGTTTGTTTGTTTATTGTTTTTTGAGACAGGGGTTTCTTTGTGTAGCCCTGGCTGTCCTGGAACTCACTCTGTAGACCAGGCTGGTCTCAAACGCAGAGATCCGCCGGCCTCTGCCTCCCGAGTGCTAGGACTAAAGGTGTGCTCCGCCACCGCCCAGCTCAGATGGACATTTTCAATGTTTGGAATTCCAACGGGCATTTTCAACTATCTTTGACTCTACTACATAATTCCACAAGTTATTATAACTGATAATTTTCTTAGGAGAAATTCTCTAAGAGATTTTTTTTAACCAAAGGGTGGGGACATCTTAAAATATTTTTGATATATTCTCCTATTACCCTTCAGAGAAGTTATACAGCCTTCAGTGCGCACATTTCCTCTTCAAAGTGTGCTCCATAAGGGGAGAGCATGAAGAACAGGTGTATTCTGTCCCTTTTACCTGTGAGTAGTCAAGCGGAGAGCAAATGGCGTTGCTTTGTGCATCTAAATTGGAGTTAGGGCATATAGCTCAGGGTATCAGGGTGAAGCAGAACTGGGAGACAGGAGCCATTCGCCTCTGTATAAAAATAGAAGAAACGAAATACGAGGTAGTCAATAGTGTATCCATTTTTGTTAGTCTCTTAAAATTGCTTTTCTCGGTACATTTTTTTTTTCAAAAGGAGCCAAGGGTCATTCCGAAGCTGGAAGATGACAGTCCCAGGAGGAGGCCTGAAGAAGGGTCAGAGTCAGTGGAAAGAAAAAGAAAGCCTTGGGAGGACTGGACAGAATGTCTGTCTGATTATAAAGCATAAGCAGTGCTCTGTGGGGTCCGGAGAATAGCCTGTAACCGCTGTATCTTTGGTTTTGAATGAGCAAGTTTATATGAAGTAGACAGCAAGCAAAGGTAAGAGAATTAATAGTACCAACAGAAAGAATCAGCGGACAGACAGCAAGGCCTCGTCGGTGCAGGCGCTCACAGCGCTCAACAGAGATGCCCGGAGAAGCCTGATCGAGACCCTGAGCACAGGGGACGTCATCACATCGGGGCTCGCAGAAACTGACAGTGGGAGTTGGGGCAGTCAGCCAGCCCTCCTGACGGAGAAAGGTTTGGGCAGAGGGTCTCACCTGTCTTCTTCACAGACGCGCTTCCAAAGCTGAACTTTCAGCTTTACATTGACTACCACTGTAGGCATTTTCATATGACAGGAAAAAAACAAACAGTAACCTTTCTCAGAAACCGTTTACTTTCTAGCTGTTCTCAATGACCTGCTGCTTTTAGTACATACACTCCTGGTTGTTTTCCTTTCTCCTTGCTGCAGAGTTAGGGGTCAGCCTGCCTCTCGGCGAGGCGTTTTGGAGACAAGGGAGGGCCTCCTTTTCCCAGAGTTTGCTTTCAACAAGTTAGAGCAACATTGAAAAGTTTCAGAATATAATGCACATTACTGTAGCCCCTGCTTATTTAGCCCTTTACAATTTGCCTGGTGTTTTTTTTATGGTGTGAAGGGACACAGCAGAAATGTGATGGTGGGTGGTATGCAGACTTCCATACACCATCATACTAACCACCCCTGAACTTCTTGTGACTCCAAGAACTCACTGGTTTTGTTTGCTTGTTTGGTTGGTTTTTGCCACAGGGTCTCACTTTGCTGGCCTAGAGCTTTGCTCCATAGACCAGGCTGGCATTGAACTCACAGAGATCCACCTGCCTCTTGGACTCACTGTTTTTAACCAGTATAATGAGCTGTGTTGTATAATTGGGTAAGTATAAGCCTGGCATTGTTGGATTTTTTGGAACTAGAACAGATTAGCCCTTTCAGGAAAAGCCCAAAGTTAGAAAGCACGAATAAGCCAGGCAGTGGTGGCGCACGCCTTTAATCTCAGCACTTGAGAGGCAGAGGCATGTAGATCTCTGTGAGTTCCAGGTCAGCCTGGTCTACAGAGTGAGTTCCAGGACAGCCAGCGGTACAACAGAGAAACCCTGTCTCAAAAAGCAAGAAAAAAAGCAAGAAAGAAAGAAAGAAGGAAGGAAGGAAGGAAGGAAGGAAGGAAGGAAGGAAGGAAAGAAAAACAGCATGCACGGGCATGTTGACATGTGGAATGATAAAGGCATAGCAATAGGTAGTGGGAATTGCCCTGGGAGACTCTGAACAGCAAGAAAAAGAAAAGAACCAAGGAAAAATCCAGGGAAGAGGCACATGGTAGCACACGCCTTTAATCCCAGCACCCAGGAGGCAGAGGCAAGTGGAACTTTGTGAGTCTGAGCCCAACCTGGATCTATGCAGTGGGTTTCAGGCCAGTCAGGGCCACGTTTTAAGAGCCTGTCTCAAAAACAAAAACAAAGAAAGAACATGGTTGAGAGTGAGAGAGGCAGATACCCCTCACCAACCTCTAGTCTCCATGCACGTGGTGCGCACGCACATTTATACACCCAGATAATGCACACAAATATCCATTTCAGTTGCCATGATAATTAAACATATTTTATGGGATACAATGTGATATTTGATTCATGTGGTTAATTAGTGTTCTTGTCTATTAGGATGCCTGTGTCTCCACAGATCCTCCTATTGATAACCTGATACTGGGTCAGAAGACAAGGCAGGACCTAGATTTAGTCAGCGTTATCACTGCATCTCTAGCCACATTGACTGGAGCAGGAATGAGTTTTGATCCAGCCGAGGCAATCAGACTTCTTACCTGAACGTTTCTGCACCGAACTGGCCTTTTCTTCCCTGTTGAGCATCGGATATTTTGACTGTGGGCCCACGGCTCGATGGACAGTGTCTCCTGCAGAAGGCTGTTAGCACAACTTTCCATCACATGAGTTGGTTATAGGTGACTGATTGACTGATCGATTGATCGATTGGAGAATGTGATCTGTGTGACACCCAAACCGCCGTTGTTATAAGACCACCCAGAGCCAACTAACCAGCGGGAAACACAGGCAGAAGAGCAGCCCCAGCTGCACTGAGTGACTCCATGCTTTGTGCGTTGAAGCACCGAGTCATGTGACTGATAAGAATGTGTACACGGTTACTCCGTGTCCTAGCAGCAGGGGTAGTGAAGCCACCACTCCTGAGGCGCTGGTAATATAGAGACAGAAGACAATTAGAAACCTAGGCAGACTTGGGATCAGTCTGGATCAGTATAAAATGATAGGAAATGCTGGGAAGGACAAAACTCAGCTCACTAAAGTTGATACTTCTGCCAAGAAAAGGAAGCATCTTACTGGGGACGTTACGTCAAGGAAAGGCTTTGCTAACTTTGATCTGTGCACACAGGTGCTCCCTCTCCCTTCCTGGATGCCCTGATCTGAGCTGCCCTCCCCCCAGCCCTTCCTACCACGACGTGCTGCCTGCCACTGCAGTGACATGGGCCAGAAACATGGGCCCAGCCTACCAGAGGTTGGAAATTGAGAGCCCAGGTGAATCCCTCCTCTCTTAAGTTTTTTCAATCTATTATCTATACAAACCTATCAGTTGTACATACGTGTGTGTGATGTGTGTTACATATGTGTGAAGTGTGTGTGGGTGGTGCATACACATGAGTGTGAAGGTATGTGTGCCCATCCCCATGCCTGAAGAAGCCAGAAGAGCTGCTGGTTGTCTTTATCACTCACTGTCTACCTATTCCCTTGACACACAGCCTCCCACTGAACTGGAAGCTTGCCACTTTGCCTAAGCTCGCTCACCAGTGAACTCTCAGAATCTGCCTGTCTCCATCCCCCACTGCTGGGGTTACAAGCATTTCCAGCCATGTCTGGCTGTTTATGTAGGTGCTGGGGATTTGAACTTGGGTCCTCATACTTGCTTAGCAAACACTCTTAACCACTGAGTTGCTGCCCAGACTCCAAACGTGTTACTTTGTTGTACTGCTTATTTGTGTAAAAAAATTACAGCTTACTTATTTATTTATCTATTTATCTATTTACTTATTTATTTATTGCTTCTCCCTACAATCCAGACTTTGTGTTTTGTTATGCCAAAGGAAAGTGAGACACTTTTTTTTTTAAAGCCATTAGATGGTTAATTACAAAGGCATTCTTTAACTACACTAGTGCATTGGTATTTTGCCTGTCTGTGTCTGTGTGAGGGAGTCAGAGCCCCTAGAACTGGAGTTACAGACATGCCAGTTTCTTCAGCCAGCAAACTGCCTTCTGAAAGTCTCTTCCACCCACCTTCCTTCTAACCCTCAAGAGGCCCAATTCGGCCTTTGTGGATAACTCGTCTGACTGCAGACACTCTCATTGCTCTAGTTCTTCTTCATGCCTCACGTTGCCAAATGCATCCTCTGTAAGACAGACCTGACAGATTGCCTGATGGGAAAACTGAGCTCTGCTTCTCCTCTAGGTGGCAGACAGAGGGACCTCTCTCTCACCTTCCTGTCTTTGACAGCCAGGCCTCTGTTACCAACTGGAAGCTCTGGGAAGATAGGAGGGGCTGAGGCGGAGACCTAGCCACAGCCAGGGGTCTGGTGCAAGACCTCACTGCCAGGCTCCATCTTAGCAATACCCTTGCATGACTCACTCTGTGACCTGGGACATATTGGAAGGGATATCTCTCATGCACTGTGCTATGAACTTCTTCCTTGGTGCTTCTGTACCCTTTTTGACCGTCTGTCTGAGATATCTGGTAGCATAAACTTGTTCAGCATGACATCCCAGCAAACCATTAATGAACCACTGTGTTAAAAGTGCTCTTAAGCCTGCAGCTGCGGATGTGAAGGTTGTTCCTGCCTACGGTGTAATCGTGCAAGTTCTTTGAAATGTGCTTGTCACCTGCAAACTGTTAAATAAGCAAAAGGCACTACTTACGCCACGGGGAGCCTTGCCTTTCTGAGCCTTTACTCCCTGGAAGCGCATGTGCCAGTCTCTCTCCTATACAAAGCGTCTGTGTGTGATTTCTTCCGTCATGGTTCGTGGTCTTTGCGTGGGATGTCGCCAGAACGGATCCAGCTTGTAGGGCCCTGGTCCCCCACAGTATGCCAGCATTTACTTATCCATAACGGGAAGGAAATTGGGTACTTTGTATTTGGATGCTATTAAACAATGTTTAAAAACTCATTTCAATAGCTGAACGAATGTGTTAATGGTACCTTAGAGGTGATTTAAGCGCTGCTGAAGAGGTAGGGGGAGGTTCAGCGGCAGGCAGGGGTCAGATGGTGAAAGGCAGTGTGAGCTATACAGAAGAAGTCAGAGGTCATGGCCGGGCCTGAATCACTGGAGGGTCTCCATCAATAGGAGACACTTATGAAACTGATAGACCAACACAAGTGACAGGGAACAGAACGGGTACGTCATCAGTTGGCCGTGGGTTCTATTGCTGTGGTTTTTAGATAGACAGAAGCCACGGATTGGCAAAGCGCAACTTCCTTGGTGTTAGCTGAGCGTTGAATGCCAGAGGCTTACAGCTCTGGGATTTTATAATTTTTCGAAATCATAAGAGGAAATGTATTTTTAAAATATAGGGAACATTTATATTTAAGCAAGGTGATAAGTGGTTATCTTGCAAAATAATAATTTAAAAAAAACATGGCGTGAAGTTTTTCATTCGAATTTCTGACTTGAGAAGGTTTAGTCAGATCTGCTTAGTTATGAGCTTACAAACAGGTTCAAAAGAGATAGAGGAAAAAATATGCTTACTATTCAAACTGATGTAGTTCCAATCCCAATAGAGTACCTGTACTTGAAATAGCCTTAGGCCACTGGCTTCTCTATCTCTGACAAGCTAGTCAGTTTTTTAAAAATATGGGACATCTCATGGATTCACATGTTGTCCTTGCACAGGGGCCATGTTGATTACCTCTGCCTTGGTATAACTTCATTGTTTTATAAAGGTGTGTGTGTGTGTGTGTGTGTGTGTGTGACACACAAGCATATCTGTATGAGTTTACGTGTATCATGTTTATGTAACTGCCCATACATGCCAGAAGAGTGCGTTGGATTCCCCAGAACGGAGTTATAGGTAATTGTGAACTGCCTTTAGTAGGTGCCGGGAACTGAACCTGGCTCTTATACAAGAGCAGTAAGTTCTTAAAGGTGGGGGCATCTCTAGCCACTTGGTCTAATTTTAAAAGGCAGGGTCCTGAAGTGCACACTCTCCCTCTGGACTTTGAAGCTGCAGGCTTCAAGTTCTAGGTCTTGAGTGGCAGCAGCCCAGCACCCAGCATCTGCCACTGCCAGCTCTGCTAATGAACCTTGGTGACTGCCCAAGTCAGAAAGATACCCAGAACTCTTCCAGCAGCCAGGGATTTTGTCGGCTCAGTTCATCACAGCCCTTCACCTTTGCCAACTCAGCTCTTTGCAGCCCCTGCTCTTGGCTGCTCTCTGAACTCTCCAACTGCCCTCTAGCTGCCCCAAAAGATGTCTGTTCTTCGTGTTACCATTGTAGTCTGCTGTATGCATGTGTCTTAGTTTTATTTCAGGTACTGTGATTAAATAGCCCAGCAAAAATCATTTTAGGGGAGAAACTGTTTATTTGGCTTGCAATTAAACATTACAGTTCATCACTGTGGGGACACCACGGTTTCAGGAGCTTGAGACAACCGGTCACATCTCCTCTGTAGTCAAGAGTGGAGAGAAATGTTTGTGTGCATGCTTGCTTGCTACCTTGCTCACGCTCAGTTTAATTTCTCCACTCTTATACAGTTTAATTCTCCCTGTGTAGGGAATGGCTGTGCCCACTGTGGAATAGGTCTTCCCACGTCAGTTAAGACAACCTCCCTCAGAGATGCCTACAACGCCAACACAATGGAAACAGTTTCTCACTTAGTCTCTCTTCCCAGCTGATTCTAAGTCGTGCCAAGTTGACATTAAAGCTAATCATCACACTATGGCAAAGATCAGAAACAGTCAATAATCAATAGCCTACGGAGGCCTGGGCTGCAGCACATAGTGGGGCGGTGCATCGGAAGAAGGTCTTCAGACAACTGTGAGGGGACTGAGGCCAGAGCTGCTTGTAGACTCCCATCATGCGTGCATGCTAGCTGCCATGGCTTCGGAGGTGCAGCAACCCATTCACAGCGAGGACTGCATCCGCACGTAGCTTTGGACCGGGTCTGCTAAGGATGATTTAAAAGCGCCATGGTTGAAGCGAAGCCTCCCGAGGCAGTGCCATTGAAGTGACAGCCATGACAGGACCGAACGTGCTTGAGGGCATCCATGCCTGGTTGGAAGTCTCCTCTGGGGTCTGTGGCGGCATAAACATCTCCCTGAGCAGTGGCGAGATGTTTAGGGGAGCCACGGCTGCAATGGTGAGGACGTGGAATGGAAGTGGCGCCCCTTGCTGTTGTCTGGCTGGCTAGACCCTGAGGAGCAGCAGGAATACCGCTCACAGTCCCAGCTGTGGAGCTATGAGGATGACAGTGAGGGTCCTGGGGGGCCTCTGGACCTGCACAGCCCAGCGCAGCAGCCACTGCCGCTGCCGCAGGACCTGGGGGAGGGGTTTGATAGCTGCAATTCGATTGGCCAAACCGCCACATCTCACAGCTTTAACCCTTTAAAAGGGAGAAAAGAGGGCTGGAGAGATGGCTCAACAGTTAAGACTAGCTGCTTTTGCAGAGGACCTGGGGGTCAGTTCCCAGCAGCCACATGGTGGCTTACAAACACCTGTAACTCTCAGTTCCAAGTTCCAAGGGACCATGGGCACCGGGCATGAACCAGGCAAGCAAAACACTCACACACATAAATGTAAATAAAGCTTTTCAAAAAGGGAAACAAAGCAAACACTAAGGGCATTTATGGCCAAGATCTATCATAAAATTAACTTTAACAAGGAAGGCTTCACAGATATCCTTAACGAGGGTTGGACCATTCCATCTGTCTCACATGGTTTGAGAAGGCTGGAGGCAGAGTTCTAGGCAGAAGACTGTGGTGATAACTCGGGTGAGAAATGAGCTGGGGTGACTGAGTCATGGGACATGTTGTCTTAAGGCAAGAGGAAGGACACCAAGACCCTACCAGAAAATAGTCATTCTCAGTCGGCGGTGTGATTTGCCCTGGAAACTTTTACAACCAGCTGTGTTTGGATTATTGGATTCTCTTACCATTGATCACAAAGATATTTTCTGGTTTTTCAACATTTTAAATAACAGCAAGCCAGGCGGTGGTGGCGCACACCTTTAACCCCAGCACTTGAGAGGCAGAGACAGGTGAATCTCTGTGAGTTCCAGGCCAGCCTAGTCTTCAGAGTGAGTTCCAGGACAGTCCAGGCTATGTAGAGAGATTCTGTCTCAAAAATTGAATAAAAATAAAAAGAAGAAATGGCCTTACTTTGGTTAAAAGTAAAACTACTGGTGGTTGAAGGGATGGCTTAGTGGTTAGGAACACTGGCTGCTCTACCAGAGGACCCAGGTTCAATTCCCAGCATCAACATGACAGCTTACAACTGTTGTTAACTCCAGTTCCAGGGGATCCGACAATCACACGCTGATATACATGCGAGCAAACATCAATGAACATAAAAGTAAAAGGAGATAAATCATTTAAAAAGATAAAATTTGTGTTGGACCAGCAAAATCAAAGGCTTCAAACGAGAAGATAGGTTTCTTTTTCTTTCTTTTCCTCTCTTTCCTTTCCTTTCCTTCTTTCTTTTTTTCTTTTCTCTTCTCCTCTTTTCTTTTTTCGATTTAGTTCTAAAACAACAGTTTAGGGCTAAAGAGATGACTTGGAAATTAAGAGTACTTGTTGCTCTTGCAGAGGCCCTGAGTTCAGTTCCCAGTCCTACATGGTCATTAACAGCCCTCTGTAGCTCTAGATATAGGGCATCTGATATCCTATTCTGACGTCTGTGGGCACCAAGGGTTGTGGAAGTTTATTTTTAGTTATGTTTGAAATTATTTTATGCATTGTTGGGTGAGGGGCCAAGACCTAGGATAGTAGGTCTTAGTGTTTTATATTGTCTGCAGGTGTCGGATTTCTGTGACGTTTAATTGCTAATGATCTACACATGGTACAGTAGGATGCCTAAGAAGTTCTGAATGAATAAAACACCTGAGCTGAGATGTTCAGGGTTCCACTGTCCAGTCTGTCGTTGGCCATGCCGGTGGTTCCCTCTGCTGAGGTCTGGAAGGGCTTCCACTATGAATATGCCTCCTCGTTTTCTTGGCTGAACCACCACAGCAGCAAACTACTACAACCAGGCATACATGTGGTACAAACACATACATGCAGGCAAAACACTCATGCACATAAAATAATCTAAAAAGCAAACCACAAAATAACAGTTTCAATACCTTTTTATCCCCCATGTTATTTTGCTTACAGTTTCAATAGCTTTCTTTCTAACAAATTGCCGACAAGTTTTCATGTTGTAAATAACATTAATGAAAATCAATTTATAAACTATATAAATTAGTCACTGCCTCCGCTTTCAGAAAGTCAGATCTCATTTTTGTCTTAAGCAAGTAATGTTAGCAAAAGTATGTTTTTTTTTTTCTCTCCAGAGTTTTCACATTTGATGAAAAGGCACTAAGGACATCCATTTCAAGAAGGTAAGCTAATTTTAACTAAATTAACAGATGGCTCAGAGACATTTGAATTTTAAATGAGGAAGAGCGCTGCAGCTGCACACATGCAGATTGTACCAGGCTCATCAGAACCTCACTGGTGTGGATTCATGATGAGGTTTGGATCTATATACACAAGGTTAAAAAGAAGACAAGCATGGAGAGAAGGGGGAACTACACAAAATTTTTAGCTAGGAAGTTAACCAAAATAAAAGATCCTCAGAAAAATATATCATTACCTATTCAAAAGAAAATTGGCAATTATTACCAGATTGTTATATCTATTTAATGATTCCCAGATAGTTTCCCCAAGACTTGGAATTTATTGCAGGGGTTCTCCGGAGAAAGACTACATTTGTGAACCTTTTCGTGGGGCTAAAAGTTGCATGGTATCACCCACCTCAGGATTAAATATTATATAAGACCTATCACTTATAGGCCCTTGTTTGATTTAGAGATAGGGTCTCAAGTGCCTCAGATTTAATATGTGTCTGGGGATGACCTTGAACTCCCAATCCTCCTGCCTCTAGTTTCCAAGTGCTGGGATTATAGACAGGTACCACTATGCCCAGCTTTGCCCTTCTAAAAATACAATCAAACCAGGTTCATGAGTCCTTTAGTAAATACACCACAGGAGAGGTTGAGCATTCCTAACCTGAAAATCCCCAGCGTTCCAAGTCCAGCATGTTTTAAGCACTAACGTGATACTACAAGTGGAAGATTCTACATCCCCACGTGACACACTATGTTTAAGACAGTTGCGCTGCATGCAGTCCCTTCAGCATCTCTCCCCCTGTGTGTGTGTGTGTGGGGGGGCAGAGCTCGACTCCTGAAAGTTCAAAGCATAAACTTTGCTTCAAATATCAGATCATTAAGAACATATAAACCACCTTCAGCCTGTGTTTAGAAGGTATGCATGAGACATACATACCTGAGACCAAGTCCCCTGGGTCCTGGTGTTTTATCACATTAAAGTAGCCCTACCTAAGATAGTCAGGAAATGAGAACTGCCAAACTGGCTCACAGCCTAAAATAGCCATGGGAGAGTAAAATTAAGTTGGATTTTCTGAAGTGGCTGAATGTAATCTTCTATTCGATGGGAAATCTATGAAGACTTCTGGTTCCTGACTATAAAATAAAGACTTATTTTATATGAAGAAATGACTAAAGAGAAAAGTTGTATAGAAAAATGTGCAGACAGTGGTTCTCAACCTGTGGGTCTCACTGCTCTCACAGGGGTCGCCTAAGACCAGCTTCCTATCAGATCTTTACATTACCACCCATAACAGTAGCAAAATCACAGTTATGAAGAAGCAGCAAAAATTACTTTATGGTCGGGGATCACCATAACGTGAGGAACTGTGTTAAAGGGCCACGGAATTAGGAAGGTTTTGAGAACCCTCGGTGTAGCTTTCTTCTGGCCCTTGGGAGCATTCAGATAAACAGGGGCCAGAGTGGGCTGGAGAGCACTCAGCAGTTAAGAGTACTTACCACTCTTGAGAGGTGCTGAGCTTAGTTCCTAGCACCCGTGTCTGTGGCTCAAAACCACCTGCAGCTGCAACTCTAGGGCATCTAGGGCGTCCCCTAGGTGACCCCACCCCCGTGTACATTCCCCCACAGACAGATGCGCATAAACATAATTTAAAAAAAAACGGTACTAGGAATGGTAGGTATCTGGGGACGCTGCCCACAGAAAGACCTAGCTTAAGCAAAAATTCAGACATTGTTTAAGAGCATGCAATATCGGAAGTAAAAGAAAGATTAAACAAACCCACACATGTCGTAGAATGCATACACACACGAGTGCTCGCATGCAGGATACTCGATACACATAATATCTCTAGTCAAACGCTTGAAACATCAGTTGTAGGTGACCGTGAGGTGGCGTGGAATCTTAACTGTATTCTGAAATTCTTATTTTGCTGTAAGTCAGGCAGAAAGCCTCTGTTTGACTGAGGAAGGTCATTCTCCTGCCTCTGTGCCTTTACACCTCAAGCAGCCCTGTTTACGACCATGTGGTGATCTGCACAGGACTAACTCCCACTCAGTCACCTGCTTCACCTCCAAAGGTCTGAACTTGAGAAACAATTCCCGAGGAATTAGACGTGGAAAAGTTATAATTAAACTGGTGAGTAGGTTAAAAACCCAACAAACAGCTGGAGAAATGGCTCAGGGGTTAAGAGCTGCTCTCGAATAGGACCCAGTTCCATTCCCAGCACCTACATGGCAGCTCACAACTGCCTGTAACTCCAGTCCCAGGAGATCCTATGCCCTCATTGGCTTCTGCAGGCATCTGCACACACATAATGCACATATATACATGCAGGCAAAACACACACACGCACACACACACACACACACACACACACAAATAAAAAATAAAAACAAATCCTTTTTAAAAAAGAAAAAAGAGTGAGCAACAATCTACAAGAGCAATCCATCTGGGGATTCTTGTGAAATGGAGAGCCTCTGAAAACTAAGCAGGATGGATTCAAGAGAAACTCCAAGGAGTGGGAAACAGAGCCAGATCAAGAAGATTGTGAGCAGAGAACATGAGGGGGTCGATTTAAACTAGAACAGAAAGCTTAAGCTGGGAAGCCCTTTCCAGAACAATGGGTCCATGATGAGAGGGACAAGTAACATTGCTGTCCTCAATGAGTGGGCAGTGCATGGTGACCCCACACAAATGGACAGACAGAGCCCTAAAAGTCCTATTTTAGGAGATGGTTATTTATTATTTACGATATGCCATTTGGCTTTTTGTGAATTGTTTCCTGTATGGTTTCTTGTGAAAAATAAATAAAACCAAAACCAAAACCAAAACACTTAGCGGGTAAGAGCTCTCCCTATGCAAGCACAAGCTCCCCAGCTCACACTCCCAGCTCCCACATGACAAAACAGAGCAGGCTGTGCACACCTGTGACCCCAGATTTGCGGGGCAGAGGCAGAAGGATCCCAAGAGCTCACTGGCCAGCCAGTCCATCTAATAGCAAGATCCCAGTTCATTGAGAGACTCTGCCTCAAGCAACCAGGGCAGAGAATGATAGAGGCAGATACCCAAGGCCCTGTTGTGGCCCACACATGGACATTCAAGGGTGTACACACCTGCACACTCAATGCAGCACAGCTCACCACACACACACACACACTTTTTAAAAACAGTACTTACTTCAAAGATGCCCACTAGGTTCCCACTGAAGTATTTTCTTTTTTTCAAAAGTAAAAGTGGGTCTTTGTCTGTAATAAACAAGGTAGCTTAAGAACCTTGTCTCATTTTGATAATGTAAGCCTCAACAGTTGAGTTTATGTTAAAGTCCTCAAAGTTTTAACAGGGAAGAAACTTTCTGGTCCTCTAGGCTGGGACAAGAAAGGTAGGTTTTAATAATCATACCATCAAAAGACAGTCAGTCCTCTATAAATGTGGGTTCCACACATGTACTCAGTATGGAAAATGGTTGAGGGAAGTGTGTACACTGGGTAGGGACAGACGTTTCTCCCTGTTGCTATCCCTGAACAACGCAGCCCAACAGCGTCTGCACTGCCTTGGTACTCTTGAGAAGGGCATAAAGTATGCAAGAGGATTGTGAGGTCATATGCAAACGCTGAGGCATTTTACATAAGGGATTAGAGCATAATTACAGGTGTTGGTGTCCTTGGGCGTCCTGAACTCCATGCCCCACGGATGCCTTGGAACCCGTTGATTTAAGTTCGGTTCTTCTGGTTTGCTCCACATAGGAATGTCTGTTGAAGGGGCTGTAGAGGTGGCTCAGCTCTTAAGAGCATGTGCTGCTCTTGCACCCACATCAGGCAGTTCGCCGCCACCTATAGCTCCAGCTCCAGGTGCCCAGGGCCTTCTGTGGACACCTGCACTCACGGGCAGGAACATGCATATGTGCAGGCATGTGTACATGTGTGCGCACACACACACATTTAAAATTGAAATTAATCTTTAAAAAGAGAGAACTGGCTGTTGAAGACCCTGGCTGGGTGTGGTGGCACAGAAATGGACGCCTCGTTTATGTCTAAGAAAATGTGGGTCACAAAGAGGCAGGTTAGAACACAAGCTGTGGCAGCTCCCGCTGCCCTCCTTTAACTCCACAGAGCAAGGCCACTGTGGCTGCTGAACCTAGAGATTGGACCTGTGCCCTGAAGGTAGTCGGATGAGGAGAGTTCTTCCGTACAGCAATGTGTTTTTGATGAATATATCTCACTGGATAACTGCAGCCAGGAGTTGAGTGGTGACATGAATTATAAATGATCCACATTACTTGGTGCCGTCAACCCAGCTGTAAGCAGAATCGCATGGGTTAACTGACTGACATTTAAGTTACATAATTTACTTTTTAATCTCCTGGTACAGCTTCACATTCAAATCAAATATGGAAATGCAACTGAATGAGAATATTTAAAATCTGCTTATTACATCCTCAAAAAAAAAAAGAACCCATCAGGATGTTCAAATTAAGAGTCAGAAAAATCTTGATTGTATTTTTATTTCTAGAATTTCATTTATACAGCTGGCTTTGTTGGTGTGAAGTCCTATAGTTTCCTTTCATAGTGAAAAACATTACCCTTTTCTTCTTGTTCAAATCAATAAGAAAAGCTGAGTACAGTTCCAACTATGACTAGGGTTCAGCTGTTTACCTACGATTGGCTAAGACTTCGGGAAACTTTGGAAGGCTGTGCGCTACGCACGTGACCGGCGATGTGCAGACGCATGGTCAGAAGGCAGCCTGCCTCGGGGAAGGCTCCCAGTTACTTGCTAGTTCTCAGTTTTGCTCTTGTCCAGTTCTCTCACCTGCACTGTGGCCTGGACCTAGTGACTGGCTTCTAACAACTGGCATTCCAGCAGGTGAGTCACTTATGAGATGTGGTAAAAATAGGTCGTTGTCTGTCTTGTCAGACCAGTTGCGGTCTCAAGTGACCTACAAAGAAGACTGTATGGTGCAGAACAGAGTGGCCTCTGGAGGAACTGAGGTTGAGCTCAACCCGTGTGAGTGGGCTCAGCTATAGACTCTTTCCCAGTTGACTGGCAGCCCAGTGAGCGGTGACTGATGTCCCGTGAGCGTCCTGTCTAAGTGCTCCCAGATTCCTAGGCACCAGAAACTGAGACGGTGTTTGTTAAGGCATCAGATTGTGTAATAACTTTGGAATGACTTAATGCAACAAATAATTTGCACCATCATGCTGATAAAATGACACCCTTTGGGGAGGTGGGGTGTAGTCCCGAGCGATGGAACCTTCTCGGGTCACGGGGCCCGCCACCACCACCAGCCTCTTGGTCAGGAGTTTTAGGCCGCCAGTGGCCGGCTCCAGGCCAAGAGGCTCGGTGGTGTGTGGCTGCCACATGGCCAGGGGTCCAGGGGCCACCGGTTTCAACTCATCCTTCTGTGACCTTGGCAGGCCTCCGTGAGTCAAGGAGTGGACAGTGACCACTCTGGACAGTTCAGTGGGCGTCTCACTTTATTGGTGATATACACTCTGTATATCAAGGACCATGGGCCAGGACGGAACTTAGGACCCTGAGAATTCCCATTGGCTTAGGACATCCTATGTGGGAGTGGCTCCTGTGTATGGAGTTTGAGTCTGTGTATTCAGTTTGCAGAGTAGAGAGGCATCATTTCTAAATGTGTCTGGGATTAAGCCAGGTCTAAGGTTTGGAGCAACAAACACCTACTGTCCCCACTCTCTGGGGGTGATGCAGGGTTCAAGTCACAGTCCCACAGTGGTGCAGCCTTACTGGAGGAAATATGTCACTGGGGGCCGGCTCTGAAAATGTGTGTAGCCTTACCCCACTTCCAATTCAGTTCTCTCTGCTTCATATTTGCTGTTAAAGATATAATCTGTTGGCTTCCCGTCCCTTCTACCATGCCTGCCACCTGCCGCCTGCCACCTGCTGTTTGCTGCCTGCTGCTATACTTCCCTACCATAATGGATGATGGACTCTTATCCCTCTGGAACCAGGAGCTAAAGTAAACTCTCTCTTCCTTAAGTTGCCTTTGGCCGTGGTGTTCTGTCACAGGAATGGAAAAGTAACTAGTGCACTGTCCTTGTGACAAAAGGGAAGACCTGTCCTAAGCTTGAGAACCACAATCAAATGTTTGTACTTAAATACTCTTGTGCCAATAGCCTATTGATTGTTTGATAGGAAAGTGGGGGGTGGCACAGAAAAAGGAGGATGAAGGAATTAAATATAGCACAGACTGGCTCACAGAAAAATTAAACCAAGGAACACTACTTACAGAGGATCTGAGTTCAGTTCCCAGTCCCCATGTCAGGTCGCTCATAATCACTTGTAACTCCAACTCTGGGGAGTCCGATGCCCTCTTCTGGCTTTTGGGGACACCTGCACCCATGCACAGGAGCGTGCACATAATTTAAAATAAAATAAATCTAAAACCAGTTTGAAATATTTTTATATTTTCATGCACTTAAATTAAAAAAATTACTTTGAGGAATTTGTATGTGGAGAGGGGGGTCATAGGAGAACTTGAGAGACCCAGTTCTCTCCTACCATGTGAGTCCAGGGACTGGACTTGAGCTATATCAGGCTTAGAGACAGGCCCAATGAGCCATCTTACCAGCCCTGTTTTCAAGCATTTTGAATGAATTACTCAAAGAGGTCCTTGTGGTTAGTATAGATGCATGCACGTGTGGGGTGCACGTGTGTCTTGCCTACACGTATTCCATAGTCTTCCATGCCTGGAAGCCAATGTTGAGAGTCTTTCCTCAACCGCTCTCCACCTGTGCTCATTTATTTATTTTACATTTATTTAGTTTTCATTTTATATGTAAAAGTATTTGGCCTGCATGTATGTCTGTGTGCCACATGCATGCCAGGTACCAGTGGAAGTCAGAAGAGGGATCTGATCCTCTGGAACTGGAGTAATGGGTGGTTGTGAGCCACCCAGTAGGTGCTGGGAATTGAACCCAGGTGTCTTGTAGGGCAACAAGTGCTCTTAAGTGCTGAGTCATCTTCCCAACTCCTGCCCTCCTTCCCCTTTTCCTTTTTAGAGACAGGAATCTCAGTGAGCCTGAAGCTCATGGATTTGGCTCTGCTCCAGGGTGCTCATGCCTGCCTCCAGGGCTGGAGTTACAGGAGTGTCTATCACCTCCAGCTTTTCCCCTCCGTTCTGGGCATGCAAACTCAGGTTTTTGTACTTGGGTGGCAGACACTTTTCCTTATCCATGATTTGACCTCTACATCCCTGCTAACTTTCTGTCTCATTGTTCCATAAATTACTACTAGATTGAGAATTATAAATGTAATTGTTTTTTTTCTTCCTAATTGTATCAGGTTTTTTGTTTGTTTCATGTATTTTGTCTTGTACTTACCCATTTTGAACTGCCATGCTTCTCAGTAGGTTGATCTTTTCCTAACATAAAGCCCATCTGTGACTCTAATACCTTTCTTGGCTCTGCTGTTTCTTCATGTGGCATTAACAGCAATTGTTTTCTTCTGTTCAATGTTTGCATGACATATCCTTTTACTTCAACATGCCCTTTTCATGTTTACAATGAGTTCCCTGCAGACCCCCGTGTGGTTGGGTTGTCATTTTGAATCCACTTTGCCAATTTCACCTTCTTACTGCAGTGTTTGTAATGTACATTTACATTTGATGTAGTTCCTGATGCGTTCGGCTTAAGCATGCCATTTTATGTTTTGTTTCTGTGTGCTCTATTTTCTGTCATTTAGTTTCTTTTTTATTCCATACTTGTGGGTTACTTATGCAACTGTACCCAGGACCTATTTCTAGAACCTTTATGTCATCCAAATAGCAACTTTGTATCCATTAAAAATAGCCCTCCCTTTCTCCTTCAGCTGTATTTATTAAAGTGTCTCTTTGTATTGTTGCTATTGTTGTTGTTGGGTTGTTTTGGGTTTTTTTGTGGTTTCTCTGGTTCACTTTATGTGAATTTATCAAGGTCCATTGATGTCATCTTTTTGCCAGTTCAAGATAAATATAGAAATCTTTTTCTTGTTTCTATAACTGAACACCTGACAAGAGGCAATTTTAAGGAGAAAGTTTTGGGGGCTGGGTAAACGGCTCAGTGGTTAAGAGCACATGCTGCTTTTTTGGGGGACTGGACCTTGGTTGCCAGCATCCACACTGGATGGCTGTAACTCTAACTGTAGCTCTGGGAGAATCTGTTATTCTTTTGGCCTCTGGGGGCACCCACACACATGTGCAATCAAGCTGGCAATCAAAATTAGCTACTACACCTGCCTTTGAATCATTCTCTCTGTTTATAACATAACTGTTATGATAATTTTCTACATAACAGAATAGTGTTAAAAATTATTAACATCAGTGTTAAAAATCAACAATTTAGAAACTTTTTCTTTCTTCATTTTTTCCTTCCTTTTCTTTCTTCCTTCTTTTCTTTCCTTCTTTCTTTCCCTTCCTTCCTTCCTTTCCTTTTCTTTCTTTCTTTCTTTCTTTCTTTCTTTCTTTCTTTCTTTCTTTCTTTCTTTCTTTCTTTCTTTCTTTCCTTCCTTCCTTCCTTCCTTCCTTTCTTTCTTTCTTTCTTTCTTTTTCCTCCCTCCCTCCCTCTTTCTTTCTTTCTTTCTTTCTTTCTTTCTTTCTTTTTCTTTTTCTTTTTCTTTTTCTTTTTCTTTTTCTTTTTCTTTTTCTTTTTCTTTTTCTTTTTCTTTTTCTTTTTCTCCATGTTTCTTTCTTGGAAACATGGTCTTGTGTATCCCAGGCTGGACTTGAGACTTGTATGAAGCGAAGGACAACCTTGAACTTCCGGTCACTCTGCCTCCACTGTACTGAGATTACAATGTGCATCATCTCAACCCGCCGGTTTTACTAAATTTGAGGATTGAATCCAGGGCTTTGTGCACATCAGGCTGGTGACCCACCAACCAAGCCATACCCCTAGTCCTATTGCATGATATATTTTTCTTAGTGCTGCTTTGCTTTCCTTCCTAATAATGCCTTCAGTTCCTCCTTTGCTCTCTGCTTCAGGCTGCTCTTTAGCCACTTCCTGGTTTTCTAGGGAAGAATTCTCTTAGTTGAGATGTCTTGATTTCCCTTTCATCACTGAAATAAATTTTATCTGGACGTAAGATTCTACATTGGTGATTCTTTTCTTTTAGTACTTAAAAACAGTTACAAAAGCCAGATATGGTAATGCACAGCTGAGGACGGCCACAGTCTGAGGCCATCTTGGGCTACAGTGTGAGATCTTGTCTGGAAGAAGAAAAAAAGTATGCCACTTCCTTCTAGCCCCATGGTTTCAGACCAGAAAACCCCATCATCCACCATGATGTTCCCTGTAAGCAATATTTACTTCTGCTTTCTTTTAATATTTTTTCTTCAGCTTTAGCTTTCAGAAATTGTAGCTTCTGGGTGGCACTCCTAGCTACTGCCTGGAACCTCTGGCCCTGTCCGCCCACTGCTGCCCCTGCGATGAGCCTGCGCGGAATCAAGAGACCAGACTCCGGGATATGCGTGGACAAGCAAGCTCTGTTTGTTCAGGACAAAAGGCACACTTTATACACCTATACCCCTCATCGCCCCCCATCCTGCTCCCATTCGTCTCTTGAGCATGATCCTGGTGAAATGTCCTTTGCTGGTTGGCTCTCCAGACGTCATCTGTTCCTAGGCATCAGCTTTCACATCTGTGCAACCATGGCCCCTGTTTTAAATCCTGGCAGCCGGTTCTTAGGGAGCCTCACTTCCTCCTACAAGAAATGAGTGCGTATCTTGGCACGGATTCCTTTTTGTCTTTCCGATTCAGCTCTTTGAATGTGTAGGTTCATGTCTTTTGCCAAACAAGAAGAAATTTCAGTTGGATTTTGTGTGTGTGTTTTGTTGTTGATGCTGTCTGTACTTCTGACTCTCATGGATCTCTAGGACACCCTGTTTTCTGTTCAGACCGAGTGTCCGCAGAGTCACTGCTTCTGGCCTCTGTTGTTTTCATTCTGTTACTGAGTCTATCCAGCACATTTTGAATTGTATTTCCTGTGCTTTTCAGTTCATTTATCTTCATTTAGTTCATTTGGTAATTTCTGTTTCTTTGCTGAGGTTTACATTTTCTATATTTATTTATTTAGTATTTATTTATTTGGTGTGTGTGTATGAGGGGGGGTAACATCCAAATGAACATGTGGAGGGCAGAGGACTCTAAGAAATTTTCTCTTCCCATCATGGTGGTCCTGGGAATCGAACTCAGCTATCAGGCTTGGTGACAAACACCTTTGCCCACTAAACCATCTTATGAGCCCTCTGATGAATTTTGAACTTTTGATTAAGAATACTTGTCAAATTATTGCTGATGTCTTTTATGATACATATTCTAGTGTTACTTTCTGGTAGTTCGGCATTCAATTCATCTCAGCACTTAACATGTGTTGATTTATCTGTTTCATTCACTGTCTTCTTGGTTCTTGGATGGTTTTTATGTATCCAGAGCACAATAAGCATGCGTAGCTTATTGTGAGACTCACCCCCGGCTCCTCCTCTTGCTCCCTCCTCTCTTCTTTGCTCTTCCTCCTTCTCTTTATTTTACCAAACAGTGCCCCTCTCTGCCATGCTAATTCAACTTTGGCAAAACAGGAGGGCCGGCACCCTGTGTTAAAGTTCAGCTTCGGCCTTGCTACTCTTGACAAATTCCCGGCTGAGTATAGCACCATCTCCTACTGTCTGACCGCCTCTGACAGGGGTGTGTGTCAGTTTCAACAGCTGACTCTGCCTGCTAGAACTCCGGAGCGCTTCCTGTTTCTGTTAGGCAAGGGATGAGAGGTCAGCTCCCAAGGTAGGCCTGCCAAACCACACACATGGAGTCAGAGCGCTGCCTCCCACTGCCATGAGTGAAGGAGTCGGGAGGTACCGAACATCCACTTGTGACATCAGTGTCTCAAGCCCGGGGCAGATACTGCTGGTCCAGTTCTCTGCTGTCGGACCACTTTTCCCCATCCTTTGGTGAGGGACCGCAGGCTATTCCTGGACCTTTGTTTTGTTACAGATGCTTGTAACATATGTAACATGTGTAACACATGGGACAGAGGTACCCTGTTAGGATGTGGGAGGACATAAAGAAACTCAGGGAGTTTGCCACCAAGCCTTTCCTTAAGTCCTGGGATGCCTAGGATATCCAACTTTGTCTCACCTTTAAAAAAGTTATTTATTTTTATGTGCATGGGTGGTTCTCCTGCACGCATGCCTGTGCTCTCAGATGCCAGAAGAGGGTGTGAGATTCCCCTGGAACTGGACTCACAGATGGTTGTGAACAGCCTTGTGGGTGCTGAAAATATAACCTGGGTCCTCTGGAAGAGCAACCAGTGGTTTTAAACACTGCACCATCTCTCCAGTCCCTTGCCTCACTGCTTCAGTTGGCACTCCTGATGTGTGATGTGTGTTCATGTGTGTGCATGTCTCAAAAGGCCATTTGTTTGTTTGTTTACTGGTTCTCGATGGCCTGGAACTTTCTATACATCTCAGGCTGGCCTTGAACTCTGTGTGACTCTTGGCCTCTGCCTCTTGAGTGTCAGGATTACAGCTGTGCCTCACCATGATGAGCACAACAAACCATTATAAAATGCTTTTTTAGTTTAGCAGTTGGAGTTCTCTGCAGGATGTCAATATCGGTGAGTACTTTCCTCAGCAGTTCACGCCCCAGACTGCACGCCACCCAGATGCACACCGAGAGACACTGGCTGGTACAGAGAATCTCCGTACTGGGGAAGAAATGAACAAACACAAACCTTTGAGGGGAGCTAAGCATGGTGGCACCTGCCTGTAGTACCAGCACTGAAGGGTGGGTGAAAGCAGGAGAATCAGGAGTTGAGACCCTGTCTCAAACAAAAGACAAAGACAAATACCACTTTTAAGGGAAACAGGTTTTGTTTGTTTGTTTTTTTAAGTGTATGAGTGCTCTATCTGCATGTACACCTATATGCCAGAAGAGAGCATTAGACCCCATTATAGACGGGTGTGAGCCACCATGTGGGTGCTGGGAATTGAACTCAGGACCTCTGGAAGAACAGCCAGTGCTCTTAACTGCTGAGCCAGCTCTCCAAACCCAGAAGGGAAACATGTTTTAATGGGAAAAACATAAAGTATAATTGAGGAATTGTTGAGACTGTGTGGACACATCTGAGAGTTAACTCCAGGAGGAACCTTGTCATGGAGGAGTCCCACACCCTTGTGAATTTTATTCCAGGAGCTTACCAGGTTTTCATGGTGCCTATACCAGAAAAATCCCTTGGGGCTTCTAGAGGGAAGAGAGGGAAAGCAGCTGTATTGAAATGTGCCAGAGCATCCAAAAATAATTTTTAAAAAATCTTAAAAGGAAGTAGAGAAGAAAGCATCTCACCCACAGAAGAGCAAAGGAAAGAATCACAACTGACTTCTCAGAGACTAAGCCAACCGGAAGAAAGCAGAACAAAGCAGCTAAAGTGTTGAGAGGAAAAATCGTGAATTAGAATCCGGCACTCTGAAAGTACCCTTCTAGAGTGAAAGAAGTGAGCAGAGCAAGCAGCCCAGTGGATAGAGTGCTAGCCTAGCATGCATGAAGTGCTGGGTTCAATTCCCGGGAACTACCCAAACTGGGTGTGGTGGTACATGCTCGTAATCCCAGCATACAGGAGGTAGAAGCAGGCAGACTAAAGTTAAGGGTCAAAGGTTGAGGGCCGGCATGGGATACACAAAACCCTGACTCAAAACAAAACAAAAGCAAAGCAAAGCAAAACAATGAAAGGAGCAGAGGCAAGAGAATCAAGAGTTCAAAGTCAGCCTCAGTCACATGGGACCCAGGATAGCCTGGGCTACTGAGCTCAGCCTCAGTCACATGGGACCCCAGGATAGCCTGAGCTACTGAGCTACTTGTGACCTTCAGCCTCAGTCACATGGGACCCAGGATAGCCTGGGCTACTGAGCTCAGCCTCAGTCACATGGGACCCCAGGATAGCCTGAGCTACTGAGCTCAGCCTCAGTTACATGGGACCCCAGGATAGCCTGGGCTACTGAGCTCAGCCTCAGTCACACGGGACCCCAGGATAGCCTGGGCTACTGAGCTCAGCCTCAGTCACATGGGATCCCAGGATAGCCTGGGCTACTGAGCTCAGCCTCAGTCACATGGGACCCCAGGATAGCCTGGGCTACTGAGCTACTTGTGACCTTGTTTAAAAAAGAGAGAGAGAGAGAGAAATAAAGACTTTCTTTAAATAAACAAACAAATAAAACAATTAATCAAAAGCCATGCCTCATAAATGCTGTTAAAAGTTCTCCAGAGGGAAAGGATGGTATGGGTCAGAAATTCAGATGAATGTGAAGAAAGAGCAGTTTGTAAGGAGTAGGTGGATGAGATACAAACCTTACTTTTCTTACTGTTCTTGAGAAGAATTATTTATGTATGTGTGTGAGTGAATCCCAGGTGTGTGTGGGTGCAGAGGCTGGAAGAGACTGTCCTGTTCCTGGTGAGTTGGAGTTATAGCCGGTTGTGAGCTGTCTGGCCTGGGTGCTGGGAACTCTGGCCTTTGGGAAGAACTACAAGTGCTCCTAAGGGCAGAGAGTCTCTCCAGCCAACCCTTATTGCTCTTAAAAGACCTAATAGATAAGACTTGGCTCAAAATCATAACAACAATAGGAGTGTTTTAAATATAATGGCAGAAATCAGAGGAAGGATTAGGACTACTGTCTAAAGCCCTTGTTTTACTGCTGAAGTGCGATAGTGATATTTAAAATTGAACTTGGGTTGGTTGTAAAGGTATACTAAAAACACTAGGGTGATTGGTGTTAAGGAAGGAGAGCTTGTGGAGTCATAAGAAATAGTCGCCTGTGCTATGTGTGTTTTGGTATACAAAGCATTTATACAGGGAGGGAGAAGAAGGGGGACACAGAAACAGATAGAGGGGACAGAGAGATTACAAGATAACTAGAACAGGGTTCAAGGTGTGATGTTTGTTCAAATTAAGGCTTGGTTTGCTTATTGTTCTTACCTAAGGTTCAAAGGCTGGAGTTGTAGTTTTTGTAAATTTCAGCCCTGTGTTCTTATCACAAGACCATACAATTTAGGATAAATTATTTTTTATTTCCTGGAAAGCACATGCTTCACAAATAATTATGCAAAATTTTGCTTTCTTGAAAAAGCACTTGTAGTCACTTATCTGAAAGACTAGAATTCAAACTCCAGCTTTATCATTTCATCAGTTGTGTATCTGTGTGTGTTCATGTCTGAACATGTGTTTGTGCAGGTTCACATGCACTTGTGCATGTACACAGGAAAGAGCTGACACTGGAGGTATTCCTCAATTACTCTCGTTGTTTGAAACAGGGTCTCTCACAAAGCCTGGAGCTCACTGATGTGGTTAGACCAGTCAGCCAGTGAGCTCCAGCAGTCGGTCTGTGTGCATCCAGCGCTTGGGTTACAGATGCTCTTGGCTACCCCACACATTTCTTCTTTAAAGATTTTTCTTCATACAAAATCTTTTGATCATGCTTTCCTCTTCCCCAATTACTCCAAGACCCTTCCTTTATCCCTACCCACCCAAATGCATGTTCTTTTGCTCTCTTCAAAAAAAGAGAGAAAAACACCCACACAAAAGCACAAAAACAAAAATTAAAACAAGAAAAACATAGATAGTACTAAAAAAGAAAAAAAGCAAAAAGTCCACAAAACACCACTGAGTCCCTTGTGTGCTGGCAGACTCCTCCAGATCACGATGCCTGACCTGAAGTGTGGTTAACAGAGCCAGCGAGACTCTACGGGAGAAAACGGCTTTTCATTTTGCCCACGGGTATCAACTGCACACAGCTATAGCTCCTCTGTTAGGAATAGGACTCCAGGTCCTCCTCTCCGGGCAGAGACTCCATCTGGTTTGAAACTGCGCAGGTCTTATGCATGCTTCTACAGTTCCTGTGAGTCAATGTGTGCATCGGTCCTGTTGTGTCTGGAAGACCGTTTCCTTGGAGCCATCCACCCACTCTGGTTCTTACACTCTTTCCTCCTCCACTTCCTCCTAGATCCCTCAGACTTGAAGGGGTTGACGAAAACATCCCATTTGGGATCGAGTGTTCAATCACTCCGTCTGCACCTTGTCCAGTTGTGGGTTTCCTTGTTAGTTACTGTGGACTGCAGGGAGCTTCTCTGATGTGGGTTGAGTCGGGCACTGATCTATGGGGACAGCGCTATGTCACGAGGAGTCATTTTAATGTTACGTTTCTTCAGCAGAATCATAGTAGTAGGTTTCCCCCTAGACCCGTGACCCAGCTAGTCTCTGGTTCCTGGACATTTTAGCAGTGTGAGGTATGGGTTTCATTTATTGGAGTGAGTCTTACATGCAAGCAGAAAGTGGTTGGTGGCTCCATTATTACACTAGTGTACTGTACAAGCTGGTCACTGTTAAAGGTTTCAGGGTTTGTACCTGGGTGATACTGATGATTACATTTCTCTTCAGATAGCATGTAGAGTACTTTCCTGTACTATGACTGCTAGTCAGGAGGATGAAGCTTCTAGCAGAGCAACAGCTGAACTTCTCTGTTCTTTTCAAGGACATGTTAAGTGCTATCTTCAGCAATAGGGTCTCACTGTCAGGTTATGGAAAGTAACTAACAGCTTTGGCCCGTGATGGTTTCCATAGGACCCCTTTGGCCAAAGACTCAACAAGATAACTCATTCCTAGCACTGTAGATTTTACTTGGTGGTTTAAAATATCTAGTTGGGGCATTGTCTCCTCTATTATTTTGGGAGCTCTATTTAGATTACTTTCATATATATATAGAAACTTCAATAGTATGTTTCTATATGGTTTTCCAAATGGCCTTTAGTGTTGTTGTCCCTCCCCACATTCTCCCTTTTATCTTTTTCTCCCCACCCCCTTCCTATTTAATCCTTCTCCTCTCTCCTTAACACTATATCCCATCACCCCTTCGATGGGAGATTCTCTCTGGCCCCTTACTAGGTACCTGAACTCTATGGTTATTTAGAGCGTAGCACACAAGCCACAAGCTTAAAAGCTAACAACCAGAATTAGAGAAAACATACAATATTTGTCTTCTGGTTTCCAGTTTTCTGTATATGATGAATAGTGCAGCAATGAACATGGTTGAGCGAGTCTTTCTGTGGTAGGATGCAGAGTCCTTTGGGTCTGTGCCCAAGAGTGGTAGAGCTGGATATTGAGGTAGAGCTATCCCCAGCTTCCTGAGGAATTGCCACACTAATTTCCACAATGGCTGTGTAAGTTTACACTCCCCCAGCAATGGATGGGTGCTCCCCTTACCGTACACCCTCTCCAGCACGATCTGTCATTGTTTTTAAACTAATCTTGGCCATTCTGACTGGTATAAGATGAAATCTCCACGTACTATTAATTTGCATTTCCCTAGTGGCTAAAGATGTTGAACATTTAAGTGTTTCTCAGCTGTTTGTGTTTCATCTTTTGAGAACTCTCTGCTTAGTTTTGTACCTCATGTTTAAATTGGGTTGTTTTCTCCATTTTTTTTTTTTAGTTCTTTATATATTTTAGATATTAACTCTCTATCAGATATATAACTGGTAAAGATCTCTTCCCATTCTGTAGCCTGCTGCTTTGCCCAAATGATGGTGTCCTTTGCTGTACAGAAGCTTTTGGCTGCCTGAGGTCTCATTTGTCAATTGTTGGTCTCAGTGCCTGCGCCACTGGTGTGCTGTTCTGCATCAATGACAATCCTGTAGCCATTCCCCACTTCCTCTCCTTTCAGATTCAGAGTATCTGCTCTTACATGGAGGCTCTCGATCCATTTAGAGTTAAGCACTGAACAGGGTGAGAAACAAGGGTCTATGTGCACACTTCTTCTGCAGCCACCCAGGCTGACCAGCACCATTGTTTAAAGGTGCTGTCCTTTCTCTGGTATGTATTTTTGGCTTCTTTGTAAAAACAAACAAAAAAAAAAATCAGGAGTCCATAGGTTTATGGACTTATGTCTGGGTCCTCAATTTCATTCCATTGATCAGTGTCTGTCTTTATTCCAACACCATGCTCTTTTTATTACCGTATCTCAGTAATACAACTTGAAATCTGGAGGTGGTGATTCACCCCAGAAGTCTTTTTAGTACTCAGGATTGTTCCTTCCTTCCAGGTGTGTTCCTTCACCATATGAAGGTGAAGATTGTTTTTTCAGTTTCTGTGAAGAACTGTGATAGAATTTTGATGGTGGTTGCACTGAGTCTGCAGACTGCTCTTGGTAGGATGGCCATTTTCACACTACTAAGCATACCAATCCCTGAGCATAGGAGATCTTTCCATCTTCTGCTATCTTCTTCAGTTTCTTTCTTCAGTGTTTTTAAGTTGTTTTTACACAAGTCTTTCTCTTGCTTATGTTTCGGTGCTTTTTTTTTTTTTTTTTTAAGCTATTGTGAAAGGTACTGTTTCCTGATTTTTTTTCGCCTTAGTCTGTCATTTGTATATAGGAAGACTACTTTTTGTGTGTGTTAATTTTGTATCCTAATGCTTTTCAGAAAGTACTTATCAGCTGTAGAATGTTCTTGGTGGAGTCCTCAGGGACTTTTATACATAAACTTATGTTATCTGCAAAGATACTTTGACTTCTTTCATTTCTATTTGTATCCCCGATTTCCTTCAGTTGTTTTACTGCTCTAGCTGAGATTTCAAGTACTATATTGAATAACTGTGAAAGGAATGGACATCTTTGTCTCCTGATATTAGTGGAACTGCTTTGAATTTCTATTTAGATTGATGTTGGCCGTGAGCTTGCTGGAAATCACCTTTATTATGTTGGGGTATGCTCCTTGTACCTGAAGTCTGCAGGACTTTTATCCTGAAGGAGTGTTGGATTTTGCCAAAGTATTCTGATTTGTCCTTTATTCTGAGCTGAATACATCTGGCCCTGAGCTCTTTTTGGTTGTAATACTTTTAATTACTGTTTCTATTTCACTAGGGGTTATGTATGGGTCTGTTTAAACGTTGCTTATTTGATCTTGATTTAACTTTCATATTGAGAAATTCATTTATTTCTTTTAGTTTTTGCAGTTTGGTGGAATATAGATTTTTGGAGTATGCCCTTATGATTCTCTGCATATCCTTGATGTCTGTGATAATGTCTCTCTTTTCATCTCTAATCTTATTAATTTAGCTCTTCTCTCTGTGTGTCTTTTGGTCAATTTGGCTAAGAGTTTGTCTCAAGAACCAAGTAAGTCATCCTTTCATTGATTCTCTGTAATTTGTTTGCCTGTTTCTATTTCATTGATGTCAGGTCTGAGGTTTGATTATTTCTTGCCATCTCCTTTTTTTGGCGGGGGTATTATTTCTTCTTGTTGTAGAGCTTGTTCTTGAGTGTGCTGCTAAGTTATCGCTAAGAGTTTTTTGATGTAGGAACTTAATGCTATAAACTTGCCTCCTAGAACTGCCTTCTCCTTCCTCTATTCCTATTATTTGTAGATTTGGTGTTTTCAGTATCCCAGATTTCCTGGATGTTTTGTGCCTGGATCTTTTTAGATTTAACATTTTATTTGGCTGAATTATCCATGTCTTCTACTTTGTCTCCAAGATCTGAAATTCTGTCTCTTCCATGTCTTGTAATTTGTTGGTGAGGCTTAACCTCTGAGGGTTTTTTTTTTTTTTTTTTAATTTGACCTCCTAAATCTTTTATTTCCAGTTTTATCTCAGTTTGGGTTTTCTTTAGTGATTCTGATTCTACTTTCATGTCTTCAAATCTTTCTTTTTCTTTTTTTGGTTTTTTGAGACAGAGTTTTTCTGTGTCACCTTGGCTGTTCTGGAACTCATTCTGTAGACCAGACTGGTCTCAAATTCAGAGTTTGGCCTGCCTCTGCCTCCTGAATGCTGGGATTAAAGGTGTGGGCCACCACCACCTGGCTGAAATGCTTCACTATCTTGTTCCACTGTGTTTTCATGGTCTTCGCTGAGGCAATTCGTACTTTAAGGTCTTTTAACACACTCATATAATAATTGTATTTATATATAACTTATTACATATAATTTGTATTTAGAAACCCTTGTCTCATGTGTCAGCTAAACTGCATTTCTCAGAGCCTGTTGCAATAGGATTGTTTGTTTCTGGAGGGGACGTATTGTCTTGGCTCTTCGTGTTTGTGTTTCGGGACCTGAATCTAGGTATATGGTGTTATGATGTATATTTGAGGAATTTCTTGGTGTAAACATCTGGTCTTGTCTTTTCGGGATAGGCGTCCCATTCTTTGGTCACCGGTGCCCTCTCTGGGTCCTAGGAAAGCGTGGCGGCTGTGGGGTCCCTGGTAGAGAGTGCTTCTGCGGGTTTCAAGTGACACAAAGGCGCGAAGACGTGCTAGTACAGAAGGCAGAGAGAGTCTGTTAGAAAGAGCTAGGGAACAAGGGTCTGCACCAAGAGGTGGAGTCCCCAGGGAGTGGAGGAGGGGTGGGAGAAGAGAGTACAGGAGGGTGGTGTGGGGGTCTGAATGAAAATGGCCCCCATTGGCCCACAGGGAGTGGCACTGTTACAGGGTGTGGCCTTGTTGGAGGAAGTGAGTCACTGGGGGAGGGCTCTGAGGTTTCAGAAGCTCAAGCCAGGTATTTTTATTGATACAGAAGCTCCTCCAGTATTCTTGATACAAAAACTCTGCCCTCTCATCCAAAGGCTTATTTGCATAATGAAGGAAACCTGTAACTTAGTCTCATCCTACAATCCCTTAGCAGCTGAGCTATGTCACTTTTATGGTGGGGAACTCAAGGTCTAAGGGAAGTGTTCTCTCCTTGTTGCTGGAGACTGTGGGAGATGGACTACAAGAATTCCTCCACAGCAACTTTGCTCTTCCACAATGGCTCTGCCAGAGAGCAGTGAGCAGGTGCAGATCATGAGCAAGCATCTTAATCACAGATTTACATAAAGCCAACACCTGCAGCTAATACAAACTGCCAGGGCTTAGGCAGCCCTCCCCCGAATAACGTACAAAACAATTATTGTAAACATAACTAAAAATAAACTTCTCCAACATGCATGCTTGTGTGTGTGTGTGTGTGTGTGATGTCTTCATGAGTTTATGTGTACCACATGTGCAGGTGCCTGAGGACAGAGAGCAATCAAACCTTCTGGAACTGGAGTTGTAGTCAGTTGTGAGCTGCCTGATATGGGTGCTAGGAACCAAACCCAGCCACTCTGAAAGAGCAGTAAATACTCTTAACTGCTGAGCCATCTCTTTGTTGAGGGGTTCCTGCAGGTATTGCCACTGGTAGGAAAGCAGATTGCAGAGACTGGACCAAGACTTCTAGAATCTGATCCTGTGTTTTAATTTTCCTACACATTTAAACACAGTAGAACTTTGGGGTGAAAAGTCTCTGCATGACAATTCTCATAACAAAGCTTCAGGGCTAGCTAAATTGAAAATTTCTTGCAAAGCAGTAAACCACCTGTGAGCTTTACAATAAGAATGGATTCTATTGGCTGATAAGCAGAGCTTAGGGCTAGGGCCTAGAGAGGAAGGATGTGTAATAATTATAAGGATGGATTTTATGGATGGAGGATGTAAAGTACATGCAGTCTCATAGAGATAAGTTCTATTCACTGAGACAGAGGATTAGGATATTGGGAGGGGGTTCAGGTGGATCCTGGCTCCTAATAGGATAGCAAAGGATCAGCAGGTTGTTTGACCATGTCACTCCAGCATTCCAGGTGGTCAGGCATTCTTCATTTCCTTCCATCTAAGAAAACAGACCCATGTAATTGACAATTCTGGTTTCCCCAATGTTTTTGCTAAATTGCACTTCCTACAACTCGTTTCTAATTTTTTAAAGAAAAAACAGCAGGCGTAATAGAGGCCGTGGTTGAATGCATTGCCTCCGTTGGTAGTCTAATTGTTATGGGCAAGCATAAGAGAATTATAAAAACACCCAACAGAGGACCAAGGAAAGAAGAAAAACATCATAGCCACAATGGCATTCAAAGGTGACTTGAGGTTTTTTTCCCCCTATCTTTTTATGTAGATCATTAATTTGATCATCAAAACTGTGGGGAAAATCTGACACATTAAAGCAACACATGCCAGAAAATTATTGACAAACTAAGATTTATGTTTGAGGGACAGACGATCTATGGTGGATCTATTTTGTAGGACCGTGGTCTGCAGTTCACCTGTCACTTGGTTGATTTCTGCCGGTATCTTTGCTGTAATGTTAATAGTTTTAGTGACAGGGCCTTTTTTGAGACTTACTGTTGTGAAGGAAGTTTGCTGGGTATACTAAGAACTGCTGAAAGAGCTCTCCTGTCCCCCATACCCTACCCTGCCTTCAGTGACTCAGAGCCACAAACACAGCCAACGCTATGGCCAAGGCAGTTTCCTATTCGAATGTTCCATTCCCCCTGCGAAGTGTGCTGCTATTGTCAGCCCACTGCTGCCTCTGTCCGTTCCTGTTGGGTCACTTTGTACCCCCCCCCCAAATACATTTCTTGCACGAGATTCTTTTGTGTAGTGTGACTTTGCCGTATCTTCTTGGCTCCTAATAGCAGAGACACCTTTCAGTCACAGAAACCCTTTCGTAGGTGCCATGACCTGGATAAGCTCTCCTGGTGCCTGGGTTTGAGTCACACTGGGACTCTGTCTTTCATTTCTGGTCTGTCTGCAACGGACTCACCTTCTAACCCACCCATCATTCAGCCCTCCATCCACCACCAGCAATTTGGTAAGTTTCCCCTGGCCCTAGGTGGCGGTACCCCAGCCACGCTCTTTATGACTATGGCTGGCTGGCCCTTTTCACCCTCTCTGCCCCTGGCAGAGATTTTGCTGCTGAGCTTGGTTTCTTGCCTTCTGGCTTCAGTTGAAAACTCTGGTAACGGGTGCAGAGTGTCCTCTGGCTATCTGCCCTAACCTGCATTGAGTGTGGTAATGATCCACTGAATGGTTTGTATCATCCTCTGGTCCTCCCTGAGCCCAGGGGACACCCTCAACTAGTTTGCAGTGACATCCATGGTGTCCTCCATACCCTCTCTTTGGGATGTCTTTTAGAAAACCTCTGACCCCTCCACCCAGGACCTGACCTAAAGCCATCTAAATTTATCAACCTTTGCAGTCAAATCTGACCTCAATGTCCCTTATACAGTCAAACCAACTGGCTTGTAAGGCACCCTACATTCTAATATTATTCAGGATCTTTACAAATATTACAAGCAATTGGTGGGAATGGAAAAAGATTTCCCCATTCCCTATGTTCTTTTCTCTGCTCCTAGCCCTGTTTGTTTCCCCCACCCCCCACCCCCTTACTATGTAAATGTCCTGTGGGAGCCTGGAACCAGACCAAGCCGGAGAGGGAGAAAGCAAAGGAGCAGGCCAGCCATGTGGTGCACACATGCTATGCACTCCTTGTCTTCTCTCTGCTCTTGCTGTTCCCAACTTCTCCTACCTACTGGCCCCCTGAAGCCCGCCACACTTCGGAGCTGTCCCACAGCTCATGGCTTCTTTGATGCTTTGCAACCCTTTTCCCTTTTAGATCCCTCCTGCCATCCACAACTTTTCTATGACCTGCCTGGGCCATCTGTGCTCTCTCTCTTAGCTCCCTCTTGGAGCTTATAAAATTCCCTCCAGAGGAATTTTGCTTTTCCACCCTGTCTCCTCCCCAGGCTGCAAATGGCTTGGCTTCAGTATAGCTCAGCGGCCATTATAACAACTGCCACTGCGCAAATAAATGATCCCCAAATCTCTTGTATCTTGCTCTGCTCTATACTTCCAAAAGTCTCTTATCTTCATTTTCAACTTAAAAATCTTTTATTGCTATGATTTCTTTGCTTTATGCTCTCAAAAAAAAAAAATCACACAAGATTATACTGTAAAGTCTATCTCAGGATTTGTAAGTTTACTGGGTATGGGTTTTAAAACATTTACAAAAATTTCTATAAAACCTGTAACAAATATTTGGCTTAAAACTTGTAACAAAAGGCTTATAGTTTTAAAAAATCTATACATGGGTAATCTTGACTTGCTACCATTTACTATGTATGTTGTTGTGAGTTGTCCAGAGCTGCCTGGGCGCCTTCCCTGGAGCTGGCCTGGTCTCTAGGCTCCAGCAACAGTCCCATCTTCTGTCTCCAGGTATCAGACCGGTACCTCCTCCCAGACACTTGTCCTCAGTGGGGGACTGATGCCATTCCCACATCACCTGGTGGCCTTTGAGCTCTTTCTCTTTGTCTCTGCCCCCCTCTCTCTGTCCTGAGCTCTTTCTGCCTCTCACCATTCTTTCTCTCTCTCTCTCCTCCTTTCTCTCTGCCTACAGGGTCCTGTTCTACCCAACCGAGCGCCCCCCATAACTAATAAACCTTTGCTAGAATTCTGTCCATCGCTCCCACATGTATAAAGAATTATTACATATGTGACTTAACTCATCTAAAATATGTAATATGTGTAACTTGGATTCAATTCTTGTTTAAAAAACAGATCTACTAGAAAAATAGATATTTTAAATAGCAACAATGTGATCTTACCATCTTAAAATGACATGAATCAACATGGAAGCAACTATGTGATAGCAGCCATCTTCACTAAGGTTAAAGGATACGTGCGTGTGACCCCACCGTCCTAAGATGACCACACGAATCAATGTGGAAGCAAGCATGTGGCTGGCAGCCATCTTCACTAAGGTTAAAGGATACGTGCGTGTGACCCCACCGTCCTAAGATGACCATGTGGCATGAAACAGCTAAGGCTACAATTATGAACTCTTTAGTCCAACTGAGCTCTCTGTTTATCATTGTACCTCTTTTTACACTAAGGAAGCAACAGCAGGTTTCCAAAATATTTTGGATTAGGGTGACTTTGTTATATGATGATAAATTCCGACAGTTATACGGGTATAATCAAATTCACAGAAGGTAATTTAGAAATGTTGTGTCTAACCAGTTATGTCTTTGCTCACTCTGTTCAATACCAGGCTTTGAGAAAGGTAAATGATAGAAATCAACATAAGTATGTTTAATAAGGTTTATAAATTCCTATGGTCTACTCAGGTTCACAGTAATATTTGTCTATGCTTTAACTATTTGGATAAACTGAGTCACAAAAGAAACTGATATTCCATAATGTTACACTATCAAAAAGAACAGGAAAGTAAAGTTCTCAGTCTCTCTATGGACTGCAAATATGGTTTATCTAAATGATCTCCAATTAAATATCCAACTCAAAATTTTAAGGCTCAAACTTAACAGAGATAAAGCTGTTAAATCCTAATCTTATTTTTATAATATTACATAATATTTAATATGTAACAATTAGTGTATAATATACTAACAATGTTATAGTATATTGTCTGTTATATAATAATAAACAATTATTGAATATAATATAGAATATGTAACAATTAATATAACAATAACATACAAGGTAATAGTCCGTCACCTTATAAATGATCAAACTCTTTAGTGTGTTCAGAACTACACTTGTGGTCATGCTAAGTCCTAAAGTAATGAATTCCAGGAACGAGCTTTATTTAGCTTCCTTTATGTGTTTTTAAAGTTAAATCTAAAAAAAGTAACTAAAAACAAGCAAAGTTTGTCTAGCTCAGATATACTTAATAGATTATGGCCCTCAAACTCTTTCAAGATCTGTTGAGTATGGCATTTAAAATGTTAAATAGAAAAGCTTACTGTGACAGAGACCACAACTCTTGGTGGTGATGACAAAATCTCCAAACAAGATGGTGTACCATAACTTTTCCTGGATTATGGTAATGCTGACCACTGGCAGAACTGCTCCGTGCCTCACCTGCTGCCAGGACCCGGCCCAACTGTGGGCCAGCAGGTCACTGGAGAGTTGACTGCCCACTCTGTCTAGACAAAGTAAGGTCAGTCCCCCTGCCCCACCCACCCAGTTCCTCTTCCATGGGAAAGTATCTAAGATATTCTGGGCCGGGAAGCTGAAGACCGATACTGCCTTGGAACTTCTGTCCCTAACCCAACCACAGAGACCACTGAAGCCTGGGGTCACCATCTAGGTAATGGGTAAGTCTTGGTCACTTTAACTGAGACACAGACCATTTGGGTTATACTCCGGCCATATAAATTATGCTTCTCAGATCTCTGATGGCTTGGACTGGGCAGCTCCTCCCACAAGGCTTCAACGCCTTCCCAGTTCTCTTCACATGTAAAAATCAGGCCTCCAGCCTCACTATCTTAAAACTTCTCAGCCTCCAGTTGAGAAAACACCTTGTCACCAGACTTGCTGAGGCCCATGAATATCCCTGACACTGGAGGGAGTCTGCCTGACAAAGTTCCAGATTCTCTAGCTAAGGAAATTTCTGGCCCATCAGCTATTTTTGCCCCCCTTCTTTGCTGAAAAACAGCTTTTCATCAATAATGATAATGTCTACGTGGCCTACCCGAACTGGTGGTTGTTGGCTGAGAAAGGAATGCAGCCATTTCACCTGAAAACCTTGCAGGGTTTTTTTTTGTTTTTAAGTCCTGGCATGTGCAAGAGCTATCTGTGCATACTGCAAGCATAACGTAAAAGCCATCCCTGGGATGGGTGTTGATGCTCCAGGAAGAGATAGATAAGCCTTTAACTGATAGACACTAAAAGGAAAATTAGCACACTTGAAAAATGAATCTGCTTCAAAAGAGCTGAATTCAGCCGACAGGAGCTTCTAATCATTAACGGGCCATGTGTCAAATGTTCTTTGAAATAATCTCAAAGCTTGCAGGCCGCAGGGGAGATGATACTGGCTCCATCCTGGACCGCACGTGCATGCCAAGATGGCCCCTGCTGAGACAACTGGCACCTGCTTGTGACCATCATCTGCATGCCAAAAACTGCCTGGGCCCTTTAAAAGCTTTTGCCAGCAGCAGCGCACTCTCTTTTAGTGCAGTTTTCCTTCTGGCAGTGTGCTTTGTGCTCCTCTCCTCTTAATATGTACACTGTTAATTTTCTTATTTAAATCGCTCCTGCATTTTTATTTACAAAGTGCAGAAAGTGTGCTGTATTGGGTCCCATAGAAGAACGAGCTACTGCGTTCATTTGTCATAACTTTTGTTGTTATCCTCCTTCATGGAGACTGAGGAACCCTGTGTGGACTACAGCTGGACCTGACACCCCACCCCACCCCCGCACAGACTCTGGAAAGAAAGAAATCCACGAAACAAGTTTCAAAGTAATTTTTTAAAGGAGCTTGCCTTACAATGTCTACACCTGTCTAAAGATAAACGACTGGACAGAAAAAAGCTTAAAGTTAATTTAAGTTGTGATGCGTAAATCCCAAATCCAGTCGAGAATAAAACTGCAGAGGGAACCAGCCTTTTCTGCAGATGGGTTCTCAGAACTCCACCCAGGAGGGGAGTACGGGCAAAAAGGGAAAGTATGGCAAACGAACAAGACAGTTTGTTCTTTATGGCAAATGAACACAGTAGTTCATTCTTTATGGGAGACAGACATGGCAGGCTTACACGCTTTAAGAAATGACACGCACAATTGCACTTTAGAAATAAAAACGCAGAAGTGTTTTTAACAAGAAAATGTAACAGTGTACATGTCAAGGGGAGAAAGGGTAGGAGAGCACACTGCTAGAAATGGAGCCACACCAAGAGAGAGAGTGTTGCTGCCTGCTGAGGACTTTAAGGGCCAGCCATCTCAGCAGGGCCCTTCCTGGTATGCAGGTGGGATCTAGGATGGGGCTGGGTCTAGGAGGGAGCCGGCTCAGTCCTCCTGGCAGCCTGCAAACCTGCAAAACCTGAGGTGATTACAAAAAAGCATTTGAAAGAACATCTGAGCCACCAATGGCTTGGAGGATCTTGCTGGCTGAATTCAGCTCTTCTGGTGTGGATTCATTTTTTGGTGTGCTAATATTAAAGGCTATCTCTTCCTGGAGCATTAACACCTGTCCAGGGGCAGTTTGCCAGGGCTTAGGGAAAAAAAGGGCCTACAAGGTTTCTATGTGAAGTGGCTGCATTCCTCTCCCAGCCACCAAGGCCAGCTCTCTTTAAAGATGAAAATTCAGCAAGGAAGGGGAGCAATATAGCTGATGGACTAATATTTCCACAGTTAAAGAATCTGGATCTCTGTCAGACAGACTCTGTTTAGCATCAGGGATACTCATGGGCCTCAGCATAAAACCACCACAATTGAGCCAAATTTGAAGCAAGCAAGCTTTACTTGAATTAACTAAATATTGGCCAGGAAGAGGTACTCTGACCAGGTACTCATTCTGAGGTACCCACAGAGTGAACCTGTCACCTCCAGAGGTCCAGCAGAATGAAGCTGAGTCATGTGGCACAGGTGCTTAAAAAATGCAGAACCCGCTACGTACTTCCCAGCAGGTCCAATCAGTGGCAAGCATCTACCCTGATGTACTTCCTGTCTGGGTTATCTCCCGCCTAGAAGCGACCAAGCACATCTGGTGCATTTGGAGCACATCCTGTGCAGTAGGGTCAACTTGGGATCTAGACACTCCCTACCCAACATTCTAAGAAGCTGTGTCCTTGGGCAAGGGAGATTCAGGACTATCTCACCTGAACAGCCCCACTAGCACTCCAGGAAGTTATGTCCTTGTTCCATGGATATCTCAGGCAGAGTAACTTTGCTCTTACCGAGGGTCTAAGAAAGTGTTTTAAGGTGTGTAAATACAAGTTGTAAAGGTCTAAGAAAGTGTTTTCTGAGGACACGAAAGCTTGAGTAAGATGTGAAGGACTAAGAAAATGATTTAAGTTATATGAAAAATAAAATGTTTCTAATTTCTTTCTCTCTCTGTTACTGTTATACTTAAGTTCAGAATTTTAACATTAATCAATGGATTTCTAATAAGCCATTAATCTAGCTCTGGAAAACCACTACTAATATTATCATAGTCACAAGCTCAAAATTTTAAATTTCCTTTGTCTTCTAAGTATAATCATAAAAATACTTCTCATTGTGCTAAAAAATATCTCTGTCCAATCTATTTATCCAGCTCTCTTTTTCTAAGCTTCTTACATCTCTCTAATCTGAAATAGCCACATATTCTAAAGAGAGCACGTTTTATATTGTAAGCACTCTGTAAATGGTAACTGTTTCTAGAGACAAACAAAGCCACCCCATCAACTCCAACCCATAATGAGGAAATCATAATTCAAACCCAAAGCTTTCAAAAGCAGGGAGGATGCATCTTCCCATACCGGTTTCATGGTGTGACATCTTGTGTTACTTAATAAGCACTGACGTCTCTGTATGAACATACCACCCACCACTGCTAAGTCATCCATTTTATAGATAAGGAAACTGAGGCTAGGAGTCACTGAAGGAATTATTTAAAGGTTACAGTGTCAGTACCCTTCCTACTCTACCTGGTAAAGCATACAAAAGAGAGGTCAGGAAACTAAGACATCCTGATTATAGAAAGAAAATGAACAGACCAATAAAAACTGGAGGAACAGGTCCACAAGGCACAAATACCCCTGGACTGAGTACCAGATACCAGGGACCATTACCACTGAAGTCTAGAGGAGAGTAGCATATTTGCTTAGTACCCAGATTAGGACCACCATAGCCTGAAAAGTAGTGGAGCCTATGCTTGTGAGAGTTTGGGGCTAATTTCTGTTAACATTAATGGAGCACAGCCAGGCAGTGGTATCGAATGCTTTACTCCCAGCACTTGGGAGGGACAGGCAGGCAGATCTCTGTGAATTCCAGGCCAGCATGGTCTACAGAGTGAGTTCCATCCAGGACAATCAGAGTTACAACAGAGAAACCTTGTCTTGAAAACAAAACAAATAAAACAAATAAACCAACAAAAGTAGAAAGCAGGACAGATCAGCATAGGAGAAACATGTTTTCTACACTGCCCACTGATCCTAGAGAGCAGCTCACGATGCAAACAAGGATCATTCATCCAGCGGGCAAATGTCAATGTGTCTTAGACCATATGATGGATACAAAGAGCTGAAAGAGTTCAATACATGCCACTAGACCTGCTGCTTTCATTCACGTCTTAAGTTGGTCTTAGTGGTAATTTCTAGAAATGAATATGATGAAAATGGATTTTGTGAAATACTGGAGAGGAATATTTTTCATGATTCAGTATTTCTTAATAGTGCATTTTGTCAGTTTGTCCTTTCCTTTTAGCTGTGAACTAGAACAACGGCCAGGCACTTCAAGTTCTATGAAAACCCTGCTGATTCATTTCACAATCATAATCACAGTCTTTCTTAAGCTGAATATTTTGTATAAAAATACATTTTCAAATGTTTAAAAAATATTTCTCAAATCTAAGAGATGAAGCTTAGTTTTTCTGTCTTGCTACCTGGTTTCCAGATCTTGAGAATTAATCACTTTGCTCTTTTATGTCCTAGCTTGCTTTCTATTATTGTGCTAAAGAGCATGACCAAGAGCAACTTGGGAAAGAAAGGGCGTATCTCCTCGTCAAAATTCCCATCACATCCATCGTTATGGGATGTCAGGGCAAGAACTCAAGGCAGGAACTGAAGCAGAGGCTGGAAGGCCCAAATTTCGCCTCACAAAGACCACCCAGACTGCTTACGCAACAAGCGATGGCACCTGTATTTACTGGAAGAAAATTCCTGCATGCAGGGGTCAGACATTCAAGAAAATGGCGACCCTGAACAAAGGCTCACTGGCCTTTTTATAGGTAAAGATAATTTCAGCATGGGTGAGGTAATAGGGAACATGATTGGTGGTCAGCGAGACAGTTACATGGGTCCATTTCTGATTGGCTAACTTTAAGATAAGACACTCATGTAGCTCCTGGCATGTGGGGGCACTGGCACAGATGTCCAGCCTTGAGATAAGGCCTTCCTGCATTCTTACAGCTACACTGTGGTTGCCTTAATCCCCCATTGGTTGCCCTTTGGATGGAGGGCTTTTATGGCTTTCTCTTGCCCAAGGCAAGCTTGAGATGAAGCCTCAGGCCTAAATGGAGTCTGTTCTGTCTCTTCAAGGTCATGGAGGAATGCCACTTCTGGCTTGCTCCCCATGGCTTGCTCATCCTACTTTCTTAGACATCCCAGAATCACCTGCCCAGAGGTGGCATCGCCCGCAGTGAGCTGGGCCCTCTCACATCAATCAATAACCAAGAAAATGCCCTACAGACTTGCCTGCAGGCCATCTGACAGAGGCATTTTCTCAACTGAAGTTCTTCTCAGATAGCTCTAGCTTGTGTCAAGTGGACAAAACAAACAAACAAAAAACCCAGGGCATTTTATTTCTATTTTTGAAATGTTTTGTATGATTGTGCATGAAATGTGTGCTCACCAGTATGAGTGAGCGTACATACGTGCCATGGCATGTGTAGATCCAGTTCTCACCTAACCTGTTTGAGGCAGTATGTCTTGTGGTTTGCCACTGAGTGCACCGGGCTAACTGGACCTCTAGGTAATCTCCTACCTCTACCTCCCATCTCTCTGTACAAGTGCTAGGATTACAGACACATACCACTGCATCCAGCTTTCTGTGGGTTTGGGCTTGCAAGTGCTACAGCCTGGTGTGGTATCAAATGCAGGGTCTTATGCGTATGCATGTGCTTTCCTACTGAGTGCTGGCCTAGCTCTTCTTGATCTCTTTAGTTAATGCTTATTTACATGCCACAGAGAATCACATTTATAGTGAAGAGGGAGGACCAGAGCAAAGTCTAGAATAACTGTAAAGAAAAGATTCTCTATACTGAACAGAATGTGATCCCAGGAGTCCATTCAACACTGCAATGGGCTTTCCTTAGTCTGTGTGTAAGTTTCTTGCTATTTTAATAATGCAAAAATCGTAGAAAAATAATTTGCGGCTGCTCTGGAGACTGAAATCCACCCCCCACCCCCACAGTATTCTTTACTTTCCTCATTACTGTGACAAATGCCTGCCAGGAACAACTTCAGAGGGTTCCATCTGGGCTCGCTCTACCTAGGAAGAACACCACTGTGGCAGAAGCTTGTAATGGAGAAGGTTCTTCATCTCATTAAAGTAAGAACGTGAAATCAAGAAGACTGGGAACCAACTGTAACTTCTAAAGGCATACACCTTCAGTGACCTACTTCCTTCAAGGAAGCTATATATTCTACATTTTCTAGAAACTTCCCAGATACTGCCACCAGATGGGGATCCAGTGATCAGTATATGAGCCCATGGGGAACATTTCATATTCAAACCCATCATCCTATTTTAAAGTTCCATCTGGGAGCTGGAGAGATGGCTCAGAGGTTAAGAGCACTGGGTGCTCTTCCAGAGGTCCTGGGTTCAATTCCCAGCAACAAAATATATAGGTATATATGCAGATAGAGCACTCTCATACATACATAAATCTTAAAAGGAGATGAATTTCACTTTATTTATTTTAATGTGCATGCACTCAACCACGTAAATTCAGTGCTTGCAGAGGCCAGAATTAAAATCAGATCCCCTGGAACTGAAGTTAAAGATTGTTGGCTTTAAGCTTCTGGAACTGAACCCAGGTCTTCCTCAAGAGTGACAACTGCTCTTAACCACTGACCATCTCTCCAGCCCCCATAATACTTGCTTTTAATGATCCTTTCTTAGACACCCCAGGACCACCTGCCCAGGCGTGGCACCACTTTCTGTGAGCTGGCCTTTCGTACATTGCTCATCACTCAAGGAAACACCCATTAACCTTGCTTATAGGCAATCTGATTGGAAGCATTTTTTCTCAGTTGAAGTACCTCGTTACAGATGACTAACTTTGTCAAGTTGACAGTAAATCAGTCAGGACAGTATACAAGGCGTAGTGAACTAGAAAAGGGACTAGACAGATGGGGCAGTACACATGTAGGTGTCGGACGAAGTCCTAGTGATTTTACTGCAGTCCTAGTCTCAATCAGCACTGCTAGAACTTTCCATGGGGAGGAACATGTTCCTGCCATACTGATCAGAACAGTAGCCATTACTCACAGGTAGCTACTGAGGGCCTGAAATGTGGTTAGTACAGTTAAGGAACTAAAAATTTTGATTTTACATCAATTTTAATTTAAGTAGCTACCCGGGTTTTTACTTGGTCTATCTGTGGAGGCCGAGACGTTATTAATAAATAAAACTTGTCCTGTTGCTGGAAGAGAAAAATCTGAGAGCTTAGGATAAAGCGGTATGGATGGGGGCATGAATGAGCTCTACTCAGCCTGCGCTGGGCGTGTGGCAGTGCTGGGTGTTAGGACCGGGTGTGGCAGGTTACGCTGGACGCCACGCAGCATCACCGCAGCTGCAGTTAATGACGCATCTTTGTTCCTGATGGGTGGCTGATAATAGCTCTTACCTGTGCTGTGCCAGACATCATGCTGAAGCCTTACATAGATTATCTCATTTAGATGTTCTGACAACCTCTAGGAAAAAGCAAAGAGAAAAAAAAGTGACTAAAATTATTAAGATCATCCTTGGGCAAAGCAGGAAGAAGTGCGGGTTTGTCTGTGCACTGTGGCAGCTAAAGAGGAAAACAGCTTCAGAGGGATTAAGTGAAGGGTGCCCACACTTCTGGCTAAGGGAGGTTTATTGAAGTCTGAAAGCAGGAAGAATGAAAGATGGCCAGGTAAGGAAGATCTAGATTGTAGTAAGATGATGCCAGGTGCCCTTGGGGTTGTTTTAGAAAGGAAGAGGGCCCTTTGTTCCTTTGGGTGCCTGCGAACTTTCACAAAATGGATGGTAGCTAGAAGACCTTTTGAGAACGACAAGGTTGCAGGAGCTAAACGGTTTTTATCTCCGAGAAGCAGGAATTGGGGCCATCTGCCAAGAAAGAGGGATAAAGCAAATGGAGTGATGAGGGGTACAAAGGAGCCCTGAAATATCATCAGGCGGGGCTCCCAAATATCCAGCACCACTGTTGATCATTACAGGCCATTGTATATATTATCCTAGTAAGTCTAAACACTGAGGAAGTATTTCCCCCCACACTTGGAACTGAACTTCAAAAAGGTTACAACCTTAATTACAGGAAAAGGAAAACAAAGACTGTCTACTAGGGTGCTGGGTAGTGTTCCTGATAACAAACAGATCACAACAAAGGGGGTTGCCCTTCCCAGTTTTACTTAAGTGGTGTAAGCCATACAAGCAAACAAAACCTCAGATAGCTATTATTTCAGACTCTGAGAAGTGATGTGGGGGGAAAAATGGTGCCGTAAGATATGGTGGTCAGATGAAGAAACTGTGGGGAGACAGAGGTGACGCAACCACGGTGGAGGAGGGGATGCTATGGGTAGACACGAGAGCTGCGGAACTTCAGGATCAGGAGGGTGGAACTCTCCCAGACCAGGCCACAGGCGGCGATGCGATAAGCCTCGGGGAAGGGACTCAGAAAGGCTAGTGGGGTAGAAACCCGGGGAGCAAGAGGGCACCGGAACCCCGCGGTAAAGCAGGGAGAAGCCGCGCAGAGGTAAGGGCAGGGAGCAAGGAGCAGGTAGCCCAGCTCGCCGACGTCGGTCCGGGACCCTCGCCAAGCCGCCAGGCACGTGGACGCGGCGACCGGGAAAAGGTCACCTGCAGACCGAGGAGCGGCAGCAGCGGGAGCCAGTCAGACACGGGGCGCCGGCGGGTCCTGGAAGAACCTCCGCTCTCCACCGGTGAGCGACCCCGCCCGGGCCCTCCGCCCCCGGGGCGGCCCGACTGACTGCCTCTCGTCCCGGGAGGAGGCCCCTCCGCCGAGACTTCGGTCAAGACGCCATGCGGAGATAACATACATTGCGGTTAGGCCCAAGCTGCGTGGAGAGCAGCCACGTCGGTTTCGGTCCGGTCTCCCCTCGCGGCGTCCCGGCTGGAGAGGGTCGGCGCTGCCATCTCCCAGCCACTCCCCCTCCAACAGCGAGCGCGTTGGTTTGGCCCCTCAGCCCGGATTGGCTGGTGTTTTCCGCCTCGGCCAGCTATTGGAGGACGTTCGTTTCCTTCCTAGCCCCTTCGCCCATTGGCCGGTCTGCCGCTTCTGGGCGGGGCGGCCGCGGACGGTTTCCACCCTCTTGTTTACCGGCCGCGCAGGCGACGCCCTCGCTGAAGTTCTCTGTGGAGCCGCGCGGGCCAATCGCGCCGCTCGCCCCGCCCTCGCCGCGCTCCCTCACCGCCTCCCGCGTGGTACGGCCCTCGCCTCGCGAACGCCGGCGCGTCCCTCCGCCCGCGCTCGCCGGCGGCTCCCCACAGCCTCCACCCCGCGCCGAGCCCGCGCTTGGTACGGCCCGCGCCGCCTCCTCCTCCGCTCGCGAGGGAGGCTCGACCCCCTCCCGGGCCGCGGCTCTTGGTGCCGCCCGGGAGAACCAGGTCATCGGCCGGTTCCCGTGAAAACAAAAACAATCGGCGGCGCCGCCGGGGAGCTGCCGAACGCGGCGAGCCAGGGGGCCCGGGGCGGGACGCGGCGCCGGGCGGGGCGGGCGAGCCAGCGCGAGCGGCGGGGCCGGGGCGCTATGGGGCGGGCGGGCACGGGCTGCGCGGGGCTCCCCCGGCGCCGCGGCTAGCGCGCCCGCCTCGCCTTAGCCTCCCGCGCCGCCGGCCTGCCCGCCGCCTTGGGGGACCAGGAGCAGGACGCGGCCTCGGTGGGGCCGGGGCCGAACCGCTGCGGACCCCGGGCGCCGGGGAGCCGAACGCCGCGGTCTCCGGCATGGATCAGTGCGTGACGGTGGAGCGCGAGCTGGAGAAGGTGCTGCACAAGTTCTCGGGCTACGGGCAGCTGTGTGAGCGCGGCCTGGAGGAGCTCATCGACTACACCGGCGGCCTCAAGCACGAGATCCTGCAGAGCCACGGTGAGGGCGGCCGCGTGGGCGCGCGGGGGTCGGGGCCCGGCGCCCGGCGCCCGGCGCTGCGGCTGCCGGTCCCCAGGCCGCGGCCACTTTGCCCTCCTCGCGCGGACCCGCCCGGAAACGCGCCGGCCTGGGGGAGCGGTCGGCTGCGCGCGGCTCGGGGCGGGAGCTTGCGGGGCGGTGCGGCCCGGGCCGCAGGTGTGCGAGCGACCAGAGGGTCTGCCCGGGACTCCCTCCGGCTCCTCGGTCTCGGAGACTCCCCCCCTTGTGGTGCTGGGGTTAGAGTCGAGTGTTCTGAGGTGTGGAGAGTTTCCACAGCAGCCGCTCCTGCAACTTCAGAGCAGGACTGATGTGAGCGGGCAGCTCTTCGGAACTGGGAAACCCGCCGGATCCGGCCGCTCCTGCCGTGTGCGGCCTCTGTCGGGTCCGGCGGAGCAGTTGTTGTCTGCCTTACCTGGTCCACTTTGTACTTGTCAGCCCCTTCAGAAAACGGGTTTTCCGTAGGAAGTGTTTTGCCTAGATGATTTCATTAATTCCCCATGGTCTTGGAGGACAAGATGAGAAAGGGTTTTGGTTTTTAAAAATAACATTCAAGGGCTGGTTACTTTGGAGCCTCAAGGCTGACTGAAAGAGATATAAAGGGCTTGTAATGTAATGGATTCATTGTAGAGGCCCGGCCCCTGTCAGTTTGTGGGCTGAACAGAAATTGAAGGGATGTTTGCTAGCCAGTAAGAAATGCAGATAAAGCTTTTTCTCTGCTCCAGTGGTTCTCAACCTGTGGGTGGAACGACTCTTGTAAGGGTCGCCTAAAACCGTCCGCATATCGGATATTTACATTATAATTCACAACAGTAGCAAAACTTCAGTTAGTATCCACGAAAATGACTTTATGGTGGGGGTCATCGCAACATGAGGAACCGTGTTAAAGGGTTGCAGCATTAGGAAGGTCGAGAACCGACTGCTCTAAACCTTCCTTTCCCCGACAATTCAGTTGAGGGTGACTGCTCCTCCCTGTTGAAGGAGTCTGACAACTTCTGACACAGCTGTCATCTTTGGAACTCTGGGAAAGAGCTGAGCTGGAGCCATTGTGGTTGAAATATTAATTGGAGGGGGAAACTATTATAGCTGTAGGAAGGGTTTCTGTATAAATACGTGGAAAGTATGTTGATGGCTGCCTGAATCTGGAAACTGGTGAATTTTGATCCTGAGATTACTCAAGGGTTTGGCGAAGATAGAGCAAGTGTTGGGGAATACTGGAGGCCAAAGCTGGTTATTTGCTTCTGTGTGTGGTGTTTTGAGATAGTCTCGCCATGTGGCTCAAGCCAGCTTTGAGCTCATGGTCCCATCTTCATCTTTCTAGCGTTGGAATTACCTGTGTGTCACCTGTGTTTTCTGATATTTCTAAGAGGATAGTGGAGGGGATCATAGGGTTCGAGATGAAAGGTCTTAGGCCCTAAACACAACCAAGATAGCAAAAGTGAGAGGGAGAAAGAGAGGAAAAGAGAGGCTTCTCGGCTATTACTAGACTACTTCGTAGACAAACCAAGTTATTGGGGAGCTATGAAGAAAAACAGGGTGCACACTGAAGCAGAAGGCAATCCAAGGTGGGTCTGGGCCTGGTTCAGTGCTTGAAGACACCACACCCCCTTTGGTGAGAGGACATCTTAGTCTATCCACCAAAAAGGAAGAAGTCCGTAGGGAGAGTGAATACAGGGCCTACACTTGGAGGGTGGAGGAACTGTTTCCTCTTTGGGACCAGATGAGAGATTGGGAGGTTAGACTGGGAGGATTTGAGAGGGAAAAGATGGAAGAATATAGTAGAAGAGAGATGTTATTGTGAAGTTTGTTTTAGGGAAATTAGAACCAGTCCCAGATGGATAAGATGATTGTAAAAAAAAATCGCCTAGCCAGGGATTTTAGGGCTCTTTGCTTGGTAGGGGATTTTTCACAAAATATATGGTGTGAGGGGTAGTAGCCAGAGTATGAGTATGCCTTGCTGTTACAGCACACAGTTGTGTTTGCTTTCTTGATTTTCAGCCGCTCTTTTCATTTTCTTTCTTTTTTTTTTTTTTTTTTACATTGCTGTGTACCACAATTCCTGTGCTCTATGGCATCAGTTTTAATTTGCTTTAACAAGTTGAGTAAGATTAAGTGGACTAACGCTAGTTAACAAAACAAAACATGAAAGGACATGCATATACCACAAATACTAGTCCTGGTTTCTAAGAAAGTCTTTTTGTTTCTTTTGGTGTTCTTTTGAGTGAAGATAAACATAGTTTGGTATCTAGTTATGGTCTTTCTGAAGCAGCTAATTTCTAAATTTAAGTTTGATGCAGATAGGTGATATGGGTGGATGTTGCTTTGAATCTTAAGTATGGCTTTTTCAAAGGTACGCTTACTGAAAGCGGAGTCTGCCACTCTGTTTTAAGGCTTTGAATGTACCCACCTGGGCAGGTCATCCGGTAGACACTAGCACATCGGATCAGATAAAGGGCAGATCTTGAAGCCTCTTTTACCAGTAGCTGGAGATTAACCATCCAACCTTATTTTATCTTTTGTTTCTATTTTTGTTTTTGTTTTCATTTATTTTAGTTTTTCAAGGCGAGATTCCTCTGTGTAGCCTTGGCTGTCCTGGAACTTGCTCTGTAGCCAGGCTGGCCTCAAACTCACAGAGATCTGCCTGCGTCTATGTCTCCAGTGCTAGGTCTAAAGCTGTTTGCCACTACCACAGACCTGATTAATCCAGTCTTAAAAAGCCATAATTTCTTAGGTTTATTGTGAGACTGCAGTGGGGGATCTGGGGCAAAAGGGATCACAGAAAAGTATAACAAATGAGCATAGTTAGAAAATTTGTGTTGGAAACTGGTTGTGCTTAATGGAGTTAGTAAGCTCTTCCTCCCTGTCTCACCCTGACTCCAGGTTGTAAACATCACCCTGCTCTATAATTTGCCTCTCTGTAACCTAAAACTGTTCCGTGTGAAACTTCTCTATTAGCTATCTCTTTTTAAAATGTAGATTTCTTGATGCATATACTTCAGGAGGATCAGTGTGGTATGGGAGGGTTACTCGAATCTGGTGCAATAGTTTATGCTCTGCCACTTAATCCATCCAGTTTGGAAAGGCGATGGGAATGTTTTTATTTTATTTTAATGAGCTGTCTAGCCTCTGCTAGAGGAATGATGTTAGAGGATAAGACTGAGAAGGAAATGCAGGCTTTGAGTTGGGGTGGTTCTAGGGTGGCTAGGTGGTAATAGGCGTGTGAAGGGGCATGGAGGCTGGGGAGAGCTTAGAGAAGTCTCCTGGACCAGGGCCATTTCTTTTCTTCGTGGAGCCTGGCTCCAGAGGCTTCTTTGTACCTTGGATAGGACATGGCTGATGCAGGAGGATTGGCCTTAGTGGGGTACCCAAGGTGAAAGGGATAGACATTGGTATTCATGGGAAATGAAAAACAGGAGGCAGTATGTTGGTCTGGGACTGTAAGACCACTTTTTAAAAACCTGCTTTGTCAGAAGTTCAGGAATTGTGTTGAACTCTGCTGCTTAGCCTGAATTGCTTCGATTGAAGTTCACTTTCCTTAACTTCCCCAGCTGAAAGGAGAGGAATGCACCCCTGTTGTTTAGGTGTGACCACCTTTCAGTGGAAGTTTTCCCAGGAGGAAGAAACTGTGTCTCATGATAAGGTCATGGAGGCTGATGCTGGCTGGGGATCTTTTCTAGCACGCTCCAGGTCTAATGTGGGTGATGCTTTATTCATGTGTGTATATGCACTCAGTTTTCACACGGGCTTATGGTTGTACTTGAGTAGGCTTAGCCTCAGTTCCAGACACTGGTACTTGTGAGGTCATAGGTTGATAATAGCTATAGTAAACCAAAGCACACTTTGGTTTTAGTGATTTGACTTGTGATTATAATACTGCCTTTTTTTTCCTTTTAGCATTTTCCTAGTGGAAAAATACATTAAATTTTATTTTTTTGTTGTTGTTAGCATTTTTTTGTGATGGAATAAAGAACAAAAAAGAAGCTGAAACAGTTTGGGTAATGGTTTCACAATATGCTTAAAATGTAGTCGGGGAAATTAAAATTGTAAGAGTTAAGCATGTGCCATATTGTTTTTTGGTTATTTTTAGGTTATTACTAAAAGGAATTTGGCTGTACTGGGATTCCAACCCAGGACCTTAGGAATGCTAGGCTAGCTGTTGGTCACTGAGTTCTAGATCTATCCCCAGCCCTTAAGAGGAGTTCTGATGTGCTTTTTAAGTTTACATTTTGTCTATTTGGGGTAGTTAATACATGGAGATAGTAAAAAGGCTACCTGGGAACAAGCTTCCCTACCGTTCTTGTTCCAGGATCTACTAGTTGCCTAGCTGACAGACAAAGATGCCAGTTGTCAGAAACTTTACAGAAGAATTTGGGGAGATGGTAGATTGTTTGCCTAGCATCTCAACAAATGGGGACAGTAGGGCAGAGTGTCACTTTTTAAAACGGCGTTGTCTGGGCAGTTGCACTTACTATGATTAGGCTGTGTGGAGTGATAAACACATAACAGCATCTTAGACAGGTTTTACATTCTTTATTGTGTGTGCATGCACGAGTGGGAGAATGTCACAGCACACAGGTGCCAGTCTGAGGACAACTTACAGGAGTCATTCTCTGTTCCATCATGAGGGTCCCGGGGATCAAACTCAGGTCATCAGGCTCGGCAGCGAGCCTTTAGCTGAACCCTCTTGTTGGCTCATATATTAGCCTGGTAAAACTCATATTTTCTGCATATTTGTAACTGTAAAACTTAAAACTGTGATCTTACTGATTAGTTAGAAAACAGATGAACTTTGGTTACTAGTGACAAAGCTCTTGTTAAGTTTGAGAGTGACAGATGTGAAGGTAATTAGGCAAGTGAGCATAGGAAAAATCCTGGGTGTGGCATTTTAGACTTGCATTTAGACCACATTTACCTGCTGTGTTAGTAGACAGAAGCCAGGGGCTGAAGATGGAGTGTTTGAGCATAAACTTCCATTCTAGAAACTGAATTCTTTTTATTACAAATACATGTTGGAAAGCATGCATATTTGCGTACAGAAGTGCTTTGTGCTAAGTGGAACCTGCCAGTGTCAAGTACAGATGTAAGTAGAAGCAGTTAGGGCCGAGTAGACTCATCCTTGCTTTTCAGTGAACTCAAGATAGATCATATATAACCAGGCTTCATCTGTTGGAATTGTGCTAAATATTAGTTGAAGGTTTGAATGGATACAACATGGTCTACACCTACATCTAATATGGAAAGTGTTGTGTGAGTGAGTCATAAATAAAAGTTTGGGTGGCTGGCTGCACCATTGTTCAAGCACAGTCAAAGCAGAATAGATGGGTGGCCAGGCTACTCGGGCTATTTTAAGTAGGAGAATAAAAGGTCAGTGTGTTTCCATTTGGGCTTGGGAGCGGATTTAACTTTTGCTAGCCATTCCTGTCCAGGCTCATGTAGGAGATAATTCTTTGTTATTTAGAATATAACTCATTTAGATTTGTGTGTTACCCAGTATTCTTTGGGTTTCAGGTAGAGTAATAATTTTAATTAGTGGAATTTCTTGACTTAGGACTAAATAGGCTCAGTTCAGGCAAGGCTGGCTCCTGAGACACAGAAGATGCCATCGGGAAGTCTTGTCTCCCATTTTTTCTTTTTCAAGACAAGGTTTATCTTTTGTAACTCTGGCTGTCCTGGAACTCATGCTGTGGACCAGGCTGGCCTGGAACCCATAGAGATCCACCTGCTCCCAATCCCCCGAGTGCTGGGATTAAAAGCTTGTGCCATCACTGCCCAGCTTCCACAATTACTTTTATTTTCAGAGAGGTTTTCCCCACATAGAGGTGAAGATGGCCAATTGAGTTCGAAAGACAGGAACATGGCCAGCAAAATTTCCCAGTATTACTATCTTGTTTTGTGTCCTTTCTCCTTAGTAAGTAGCTGGAGCTGGAGTTTGGTCCTGGTTGTCTTGAGCTCTGCCCATCCTGTGTCAGGAGATACATAGCCATGTGTGTCCAAGTTCTCCAGAAGATGAACTCTGGAAAGGCACAGTTTGCCTATTACATATGTTGATGAAAATGGAAGAACTCTGATTTAAATCAACAATAATGTTCTCTGAGAAGTGTTGGTGACTAGTCTAACCTTTAGTGCCCAGCTTTAGCCTTGTGTTCTGTGTTCGTATAATTCTTAATATTGGGTGGTTAAAATGACCTTGTCTTCAGGCTGGAATAGATCTTAGTTCATGAAACTTTGGAGACTTGTTTGAAATGGCCTTGGTGCTTGACATAAAGTCATTTCTAAGATCATTTTACCTTTTAAGTGTCTTCTGATTGTGGATAGCAACACAAGTCAGGGTTATCCCAGAATAGGCAGAAATAGCTTACGTCTTAGAAAAGTTACAAAGGACAAACACCTATGAACCTTTAATCTGTGAGGGAGAGGAGACTGGTATGAATTTCATCAAAAACAGTGCCTTGTAATGTAACGACTGGTGGTGCAGACCAGCGCTGAGGAGTGTGGGGCAAGGGTAGGGGCTCCTCCTGCCTGTCTCAGGCTTTACAACACATGCAGAGAGATGGGGTGGAGGACAGGAGAAGAGGGCGGCAGAGGCGCAGGAAGGAGAGTGGGTAAAAGTGTAAACTTAAGTTGGAAACATTTTATAAAGTATGGACACCAGGAAAGAGAAATAGGGAAGACAGTGACATTGAGTGGTTTGAGGTGGAATTTTCAGTAAGGACAGGGCAGGGCGTGACTGGAGGCCTGTAGTGTTCAGGTTGGAGTTTGATCTGGTGACCTGGGCCTGTCCTTGGGTAGTAGTGGTAGGAATGTAAAGGGATCTTTGAGAGTGACCAGGACTTGTGCAAGGGTGGGGTAAAGGTTAGAAAAATCAAAGGTTAATCCAAGGCTTTAAGCAGGAATGAAATAGACAATTATGGAGCCAAGAAAAACAAAACAAAACAAAGTTTGGAAGAGCAGGTGAAGAAACCTGAGTTTGATTTTTTTTTTAAATACAAAATCTAGCTTTAAATGTTGCAATGTGGTTCAACCATTCATTTTAGAGATACTTAGAGATTAAGTATCTGCATTCTGAATTTGAAGTCTGTGGGTGAAGGCTTTAAGAATAGGGACTGTCTAACAGACATTTAAAAACGCATGCCTGCATCTCCCTTTCTTTTCTCTGTAGTTCTTGTTATGTGTGTTTTGAAGTCTTCCACCCCATCGAAGGCAGTCTTTGGTCAATTCTCTGCTCCAAGAACACTGTAGAATCTGTACCATGGAATTGAGCTTTTAAATATAAACTTTACTGTTTCAATTTCCTGCTTGGTTTTGATACACTAGGCTTGTGATCTGATGCAGTAGTCTTTAATAATGTCCTGGGATCAAAACACCCATCTGTGAATCCACTGCCACTTCTAAAAGGTCAGGGCTTGAAATTAAAGAAATGCTTTCTTTACAGATTTGCTAATTGTGAGTATATCCTGCAAGTTAAAAGAGGAATGAGTTTGTCACCTTCCTCTGAGTGTTAGGTCTGAAAATCTGTCTGATGAACAGCTGTATGCCTGGGTGTTAGAGTTGCTCTCAAAAGACCACAGCTCTTGTTGGCCACCATTGAGGTTACAATGCTGTGAAATAGCCCTTTGTTATTTTTAACACCAGGCTTAGCTTTTCAAGTTTCTGTTTTAATACTTTGCAAAGAAAGCCATGTTCATTTTGTCAGGTGATTGTTTAAGAGTCCTAATGTCTTTAAGTCCTAATGAGTCTTTCCTCTGTTTTTATTCACATCCTAAAATTCTTAACTATTTAGAAACTGCTAATGTGGAGGAATATAGTCTGAACACTGCTGGCCGAGGCTTTGACTCTCAAATGCGAATTGAATCTGAATGTCATTGTTTTCCCTTTGCAGAAAGACTCTAAAAGAGTGGGATACCATAAAAATAACCCCCCTCCACCCGTCTTCTTACATACCTAAATTCGTTTGACTTGTTTGAATTTATGCCCTAAAGCTTTATTTATTTTCTTGAGGGACAGTCTTGTATTCTAGGCTGGGCTGGAAGTTGCTAGATAACCTAGGATGACCTTGAATTTATGAGACCATCTTTACTATCCTACTCCAGTTCTAGGATTATGAGCGAATGCCGAATCCATCCCCATTCTTAGGATTGAATCTAAGACTTCATGTATGCTAGGAAAGTACTCTCACGTTCCGGCCCCTGTGGAGAGTTTTGAGTGTTTTGTTTTAATTTTTAGGAACTAATTTCATTAAATTCTAGAATGCAAATTTATGAGCTCTGAATTTTCATTTATGTGTAGTTAGGTTTATGTTTTCTAAATGGAGTCCCAGTTCTCTGCATCATAACTTTATCCTGTTTTGTTTCCTATTTAACTCTATTAAGATCTCTGTCCATTTTGTGAATGTGCAAATAACTCAGAAGAGCTCAAGTGCAGTGTATGTAATATTTACAAGCTATTCTTCTGCCTCTAGCATATTCATAAAATATATAAATAGGGTCTGGAATTTCTAGGGAATCTGACAGATCATTTTTAGCAAAATATTTTGTCTTAGGCAGTAGATTGAGGTTTTTTTTTGAAAATCTTAATCATAATTATCTTGGGTATTAGCAGTACCTTTTTGTATTTTTTTGCTTCACTGGTTTTATAATGTTCTCCACTGTAGAGGGTCTCCTCTCATCTGACTCCTGGGAAGCCTGTACTTGATGGTATATTGACACCTTTAAGCTCCCTTTTATAGATCTAACTAGATCTTTGATTGTCACGTTTCAGTCCTCTACATTTGGATGCTGCTCTTGCTGCTCACCAGACAGCTGTGGTTTTAGCAGTGGTGTATTTTGTTAACAGTATGTGCTTGTGCAATTGTTTAGCATCACTTCCATCCCTTATGAAAATAAGCATCAGACAAATTTGAAAGTTCTACAACAAGGTAGTAATTTAGTTGTCAATTTTACTATTTTGACTTGATTGAATTTAGGTGCCTCAAAATGTAAGTGAATATTACCATAGTTTGGCACGTGGTTTTCTTAAATTTGTTATGAGTAAGGAGAAATAGAATAGAATAGAAAATGCTAAAAAATCCATTGGTAGTTTATCAAAACCAGGATATAACTAGAAATTTTATAACTTTTAGCTTTGTGAGATCCCCCCTCCCCAACTCCCCCTCTCCTTCTCTCTCTCTCTCTCTCTCCCTTTTGGTTTTTCGAGACAGGGTTTCTCTGTTATAGCTCTGGCTGTCCTGGAACTCACTCTGTAGACCAGGCCGGCCTCAAACTCACAGAGATCCTTCTGCCTCTGCCTCCTGAGTGCTGGGATTAAAGGCGTGTACCACCACTGCCGGCTGAGAGGTCTCTTTTAAGATATTTAATTACTGTGCACTGATATCAGGGCGTATGTTTTTGAAAAAAATCACTAATTTCTGTCTGTGTGTCACACGCACACACATGTTGAGGTCAGAGGACAACTTTATGGGGTCATTTCTTTCCCACCTTCATGTGGGTTTCTGGAATCAAGGTTGTTACCTTGGCAGGAAGCATTACAAATGAAGCCATCCCACCAGCCTGGGCTGCTCTCTGATAATTAGAAACCGAGATGGGGCTCCCCATATCTTTAACACAACATGGGATATTTTTATTTCACAAATAAAGGCTTGAACTCAAAAGTGTCTTGTAGAATACAAACCTATATACCCCTGCTGCGTGGTAGCAGGTCAACTGCAGAGGAGCAGGAGGACTTGATGTGCCAGATTTAAAAGTAAGTGTGTGCACACATAGGCGGATAGTTCTAGGGAGGCGTAGGGAAGGAGGAGAATGAATGTGTATGCATATGCTTGTGAAGTTCTGTGGGATTTTCTTAGTGATTTTACTGGGAAAGGGGGTACTGCTATTTCTGGGTTTATGTTGGCGTTTGGAAAATGGAGGCCACAGTGCTGTTTTGTAGGAGACACTAAACCTTCTGCAAGAAGCCAGGGGACTCATAAACTGCTGTCTGTGGAACTGTTGGCAGCTTTAGAGTATGTTGGTGATACCAGAGTCTCCTCTACTGTACTTGAAACTGAGAACATTATGTGCCATTTGTTATTTTATATTCATTCTGTAAAGGATTATTGAGCTGGCATGTGTTATGATACACACTTTATAATCCTAGTACTTTAGAGATGGAATTAAGAATGTGAGTTTGGGGCCTGTCTGTGCTATAAAGCAAGTCTTTGTCTAAAAAAAAAACCAAACAAACACGAAAACTGCCACCACCAACAAAACTTTATCCTGGGTAACAGGTGGCCAGTCTGGGTTCTAGTTTAGTTATGGCAAAGATGCTTGTCTTATTATTTCTGTTTTATATTTAGGAATTAAATCTAATTAAATTTCTTTCACAGGAAAGTTCTAGAAGCGGGTCATGATTTCATGGGAAGATCAGAAAAACATTAAGACTCTCCCATTAGAACCGAAAAGTTTGATCTTGTCTCAGTCAGTCTGGTCATTTTAGTGATTTTTGAGCCTGTTTTTACCTTTGGCTGCTTTCCACTAACTCCATTTGGAAATGCATTAGCAGATCCTCTGAACAGGGCTTTCCTTCAGGTTATTCCATACTTTCTTGAGCTTCCAGATAGGCAGGCATTGCTTAACTGCGAGAACCTGTCCTGGGAAATGCCCTGTTAAGGAGTGTCATTGTGTGAACATTGTCATGACTTCCACACACCTAGATGGCATAGCCTCTTAGACACCATCTCTATGTGGTGCGTGCCTGACTCAGATTTCTGAACTTGGAACTCATTGGTTTTGTTATACTGTCTGGCCAGGGACCAGGTTCCCTCTGGTCTCTGCCTCCCCAGCCTGAGGTCACAGGCGTGTGCTGCCACCCAGCTTTTTATGTGGGTGCTGGGACCCTCTTCCTGTGCAGCAGGCACTTCACCAACTAAGCTGTCTTCCTAGCCCCCTTTGGCTGTTAGTAAAATTGAATTGTCATGTTGTTGTTGAGTTGGAAGAGTGTTTGTTTTATTATTATTTTGCTGCATTGAAGCTTGAACCTATAACCCAGGCAAGTGTCCCACCACTGAGTTATATGCCTATATCCCTGTCTTGATACAGTGTGTGTGTGTGTATGTATGTGTGTGTTTCCTTGTAAATTTATCTTTGTTTTATTCTTGGCATATTAAGAGTATGATTTACAAGTATTTTCTCCCAAAGCTAGCTTTGAACTCTTGATCTTCTTCATTTCTACTTTTCAAGTGCTGGGATTAGAGGCACACCAGCTCAGAAACTTGATTTTTATAAAGTCAACCTTAGTATTTTCCTTTGGTTGCTTATGCTTTTGATGTCATGTTTAGAAAACCATCGGCTCATCCAAGATCCAGAATAAATCTGTTTTCTTTCAAGGTTCTGAGGTTTCAGCTTTAGTTTTGGAGCTTTATTTTGTTTGAATTAATACCTGTATATGATGTGATTTTTTTTTTCACATGTAGCAATCTTACTCTGGCACCAATTGTTAAATAGTCTTTTCCTTGGCTTCATTCACCATCAGTCCACAGTTTTTTGTGTGTCTCGCACATTTGAGGCTGTTACACATGAGAATATGGCATATGGGGTCTGTGGCAAGAGCCTTGTCTCACCTTGGGGGCTTACGTGGAGTGGAGACAGGTAGTGGTGTACATGCAGAAATTGTTAAATGGTAGGACAGGTGCCAGAGGAGTGGTGGCGGAAACAGCAGTCAGCAGGGATCCAGAAGGGGATAAGCCAGTGAACCAAGCAAGACGTCTGTAGAGGATGAAGACCACTGACGTTCGGCAGGGCTTGCTGCAGACCGCAAATGTCCCACACTGATGCAGCGTCGCCTGGCTTAAAGTTCATGTGACTGTTTAGAGACGGGGAGGGTGGCTCTGTGGGCTGCCCTGTACGGTCGGATACCTTCTGAGTGCTGTCTTCTGCTTGCGCCCTTCTTCACTTTTCTCAGTGGTTGCTTTGCTTGCTGTATTCCTTCCCCAGAATCCCTGCAACCTCATGGGATTTCTTTTCTCAGAACCCCAGAGGAGCTCTTCTTGTGGTCAGGACGCCAGTGTAAACCCAGGGCTAGTTTTCAGCACAAGTCTCAGTATTGTTAGCATCATCACTTCTCCTGGCACCACGGCACACTTCTGTTGTGCTTTCGTGTACTTTCATAGCGGTAAGAATCGTTTGTGTGCCATTGACGCACACATTGGCGTCTCTAGTTCTGGCTTTGATCGCAACCTCCAGACCTGCTGTTTCCCGTGTGTGCACTGGGCAGCAGCGTCTCCATTCAACAAGGACCAGTTTAGCTTCTATTTCTCGGGACCCTCAGACATGCCCATCTTTTGTCTGTTTCACTGTAACAGTAGGCAACGCCATCTTTGTACCTGGTTCACTGTAAAACTTCAGAGACAGCTGTGAGTCCTTCCCTGCCTCCTAACCAGTCAGAAAGTACTAGGTCAAGCTCCTGCCAGCTGTCAGCTGGGCTGCTGCCACAGCTTCCCAGCTTACTGTGCTGAGTTTGTTCCTGTCAATCAGAACGGTCCTATTAAAGAGTTACATAAGTAGGTTCCTGCTCTGCCTAAAATCTTGTAGTGGCTTATTCCTTCTGCTACTCATGGTAAAAACCAGTGTTCATAGCACAGAAAAGAACCTATAAAACCAGGAGCTCATTCTCTTGGACCATTTCCTGCTATTTCCCCAGCGAGAAGTCACCATTAGACACACTAGCCAAGGCTGCCCAGGTTGGCCTCAAGTCATGCTCTCTTGCCTCAGCCTACCTCTGTACTGAGGTTCTAGGCGTCTGCTGTGCAGCTGCAGTAGGACTTCTGTTGACGCCTGTTGGAATGCTTCCTCTCCTCCCACTAGCTAGTTAGGTGTCTGATTCCTTCAGCTCTCTCGTGACTGCACTCAGATGACGCTTACTTAGATCTGCTATGCCCATTCATCCTGTCGTTTTGTTTTGGCAGATGGTTGGTCCCTCACACCCCTGTCTCTCACCCCCCTCCTCCCTTTCAGCAGGATCTTTTGTCATACTGTCTTATTCGCTTTATTACGGTGTTTGTGTCTTGCACCAAAATGTAAGTTGTAGGGCAAAGGTTTTTGATTGCTGCTTCACTTTTCCTACCTGAGTCACAGAAGTGCATAGTACATACTTGTTATGATTGTGACCCTGCATCTATGTGAGTCCGTTCACGTAGATGCGCTTCTGCGTGATGGTATAGATGAGCCTGTCATGGTGATGTTGTGGAAGTAGTTTGTTTCATAGTAAATTTTTTTTAATTTCCAAAAATAAATAGATTCAGTTATTTTCAGTGTTTACTTGAAAAATAACATCTATGAATGTGACCATCTGCTTAAAAAAGATACTGGTTTTTCTTTGTTTTCTCCTGTGTGGAGTTTGCTTTAGGGAGTCATCAATATTTCTTTTTCTTAATAGGTCAAGATGCTGAATTATCAGGGACACTTTCACTTGTTTTGACACAGTGCTGCAAAAGAATAAAGGACACCGTTCAAAAGCTGGCCTCTGACCACAAAGACATCCATAGCAGTGTTTCTCGAGTTGGAAAGGCCATTGATAAGGTATGGAACCGAAGGAATTTTTTTGTATTTTAGTTTCATTTTAGTCACTTATATGTGTGTATGTGTGTGCATGCAAATGGAGATCAACTTAGGAATTGGTTTTCTTTTTCCACCATGTGGGTCCCTGGGATTGAACTCAGGTTGTCAAGATTGGCAGCAAGCTGTCTTACCTAATGAGGCCCGTAGTAGTACGTCGCTGCTGGGGCAGCTCATCAAGAGAGACAAGGAGGTATATTCAGTAACTGCAAACCCTGCCAGACCTCAGCAGAGGGAACCACTGTCCTGGCCAGCACCATACTGTATTGACAATGGAACCCTGAGCCTCAGATCAGGTGTATTTATTTTTTTAGAACTCTTCAGGTGTTCTTCTGGTAGCACGTGCAGATCATTAGCAACTAAACAACCCCCACAGAAATCCAACACCTGCAAACAAGACAAAATGCAAACCCCTATTCATCTCTTTTTCCAACAGTGCACAAAAGCAGTTATTTTGAACACAACCAAAAATAAACTTCCACAACATTTCCCCCTTTCTGTATTTAAAAAAAATTGCTTTACCTTTACAACACAGTTTAATACTACAACAGCAAAACCATTTACAAGAGGAACAATTATGAGACTTCTAATGCACATGACCAAATGATACCAAACATCTATCAAGCTTTCTCAGTGTCTTTGGACGGCAGAAACACATTATCAATGTCCAATTATCTGGAATTCACTCACCATCTCTGCTTCTCCAAAGGGTTTGGATCACTTCTCGTCATGGGATGGAATTCTCATCACTATAGCAGATGTGTCTTACCAGGACCGCTTGTAGAAAGGTTTGCAGGAAAAACAAAAAACTGTTCTTTTTAACTACGTGGCTCTTATAGGCCCCAACGTCCTGCTCCCACAGCAGGGGAGTCCTGGGCTGGTGAGAAGAATATCTGGCAAAGTCTTGGCAGTTTGACATTCTTTTTCACCACTGCTATGCGTAAACATATAACTTTCTTCATAGACCTCAAACATATCATCTGGAGCTTCACACACATACAACTCAGCTATGGGAAAACTCAGTTTGTGAAACAGTAAGCCACCACCAGCGACAGGGGGAGCATTGGCTCCATGATCAGGAAAAGCAGTAAGAACCTTGCTTTTTCCTGCTCCCAGCTGAATTCTTTATCTCTAAGAGTTCTGTGGCTCTCACCTGGAGCTTTCTTTCTCATTTATTAATTTCAGAGCCTTTTCTCTTCATAGAGACTTATTTAATTTCTCTCTCTGCTCTTCCTTCAGGAGCCTTCAATTAATACCTTAATCTCTGTCCCTGATAGCTTCTCTGAGCGTACTTCACCAGACACTGTGCGGTCTGGAGTTTTTCTTTTATCCTTGTCTCCGTGTTGGATGAGCTGGCGTGATGTCTTACCCCATGCTGGTATGCCATTTGTAGTTGTACACCTAGGCGGGTCAGCACAGAAGACATGAAAGTATTTTTATATGTGGAGTCCCTGCCAGACCTCAGCAAAGGGAACCACTGTCCTGGCCAGCGCCATACTCAGTGGAACCCTGAGTGTCTCAGCTCAGGTGTATTCTTTCAGAACTGCTCAGGTGTTCTACTGACAGCACATGCAGATCATTAGCAATTAGACCCCCCCCCCCCAGGAATCCAACACCTGCAGGCAATACAAAATGCAAAGGCCTATTCATCCCCTTTCCAACAGTGCACAAAAACAACTATTTTGAACACAACCAAAACTAAACTTCCACTACAGAGCCTGCTACCAGCCTCAGAGGAACAACTTTGTGTTTCTAACAGTCTTTCTTTTCCAGTATTTTGACACCCTTTGCTTTTTCAAATTACTTTATGCCATTCCTTTCTTCCTTGCTTCTGATAACTTTTATGAGTATTGTTTGCTGTGTTATTCTTGTTAAAAGTTTTCTGTTGCTATTATTTGAGAAACAGAAATAAAAAATAAATAAAACTCTTTCCTTTTATAGCTTTACTCTTTATCCATTTGCATATAAGACTAGAGTCCTGATTAATAAAGTTGCAGAGAAATTTTAAGCTACTACGTGGGAGTTTGTTTACAGGAAGAAGCTTTGCTGCTTCCTAAGTGAGTCCCTGGCTCTGACCCTGCCTCTGTTGTGGGATGATTAGAACAACACCCTGCCTCTGTCTCCCACCTCACCCTAACCTGTCTTCCTGTAGGTAAGTTAGCTGCTTTTTTAGTGTTGTCTTCTATGCACGCGAGTGACTTGGTTGTTAGGGAGCCAGGAAAGCCGCTTTGGTTGGATGGTTTTTCCTTGTGACATTTCTTGAATAAGCCGTCCCTGACTTAGCGGTTGACTCGTAAGCAGTTTCCGTTTTTAGCACTGAAGCCATTTTACTCGTGGGGGTCACAGTCCTGATGGAGTTTAAGAGGATTTCCAAGGTTTCTGACTGATGTCTCTGACTCCTCCACCTGTTGGGGAGAGTGTGACTAGCCATGGCCATTTCTGTTTATCTGTTGTAAACTTTTGAAAGAGGGGGCAGAATTTTGGTGGAAGCAAACCTATCCCCTGAACATACCCCGCTTTCTTAACCCTCTGTGTAATGACAGCAGCGTAACACAGAAGATAGAAGCCGCTGTAATACAGAGAATGTGTCCAGGAAGCTCAAGAGCAGCCCCGTGGTTAGGAACTACCCTGTAGAGCAGAGGTATTGAAAGGCTAGGCTGAGTGGTGCCTAAATCAAAACAGTCTGAAGCAGCAGGTCTCAGCCTTCCTCACGCTGCGACCCTTTAACACAGTCCTCATGTTGTGGTGACCCCCAACCATAAAATTATTTTTGTTGCTACTTCATAACTGTAATCTTGTTACTGTTACGAGTTGTAATGTGAATATCTGATATGCAGCTGGTCTTAGGCGACCCCTGTGAAAGTGTCCTTTGACTCAGAATGGTCAGGACTCAAGTTGAGAATCACTGTTGCTGGTAGGTGTGGTATTACAGGGCTACAAGTGGCAGGGACTCTGGGACTATGTGACTTAGGGGCATTTTAGTGGCCCATCAAAGGAAGAGGGATGGTCTTGGATTAGTGATAGTCACCAGCACAGGCTGCGAAGGCAGTGAGTATTCTCTGAAATACCTTTTGAGGTTTGAAGCCTGTTTGGTAACTTGATGCAGGGGAATGAAGCTGTGGAAGTAGGCTCGGCATCACACAATCAGGGAGCTCTGGCACTGGAAGTTACCACTTGGTACCTAAAGTGGTTGTTTTGATGTATATGGAGTAGTGAGTAATTGAGAGACAATCTTAGATCATCTATGGGTGAGGAGCCTTGTGTTCGCTTAAGAAGCTTCAGATCTTTGTGGTCAGAGCATCCTGGTGGTTCTGATGGCACATAGAGAACCCCAGGAAGTTCCTAAGGGTGTCTGCTGCATCATGGGCCTGTTTCTCTGTAGTTAAGGTCAGAGAGTCGTCATCTGGACAGTGAAGTGTCATGGCAGTGAGAAGAGTTAATGCTCTGAGGCAGCCAGTCCTGCCTGGCACAAGAGCCTGTAGCTTGGAGTGAGTGGGGCAGGCTCAGAAGTCACCTCACGTTCGTGTGTGTTCTGTGGTAGGGTGCTGTGTTTTCAGCTAGCCACCTTTCTGCTGTCTGCTGTAATTATCATCAGAATCCTCTTTTGCTCTCAGTCCTGTGCTACAGGTGACTGGCTGTGCATGGCTTCCTCCAGATGCCGCAGGTTTTTACAGACATCACTAAGGGTTGTCAAATATTTTGACTAGTCTTTGAGCAGAGTAGTACGATGTTAGTCTCACACTTTTGAGACTTTTTTTGCATGTACTTGGAAGGTGTAAGGGCTTCAAATAACTACAATTCTCAGAGAAACAGAATAGTTTCTTCCAGAAACATATTTATGTTTTTAGGAAAGTAGTTTAGGTTCTAGGTACATGGATTCTTCTCATCCAACATAGGGAACTATAGCAGTTAGTGAATACACGTAAGTACTTGTATTATAGTTCAGAGCCACAGAGGAAGGCTTAGATCAGTGGTTCCCAACCATCTTAATGCTGTGACCCTTTAATATAGTTCCTCAAGTGGCAAAAAATTATTTTTGTTGCTACTTCATAACTGTAATTTTCCTGCTGTTATGAATTGTAATGTAAATATCTGATATGCACATGGTTTCATGTGGCACCCGTGAAAGGGCCGCTACTCACAGGATGAGAGCCACTGGCTTGGAGGGTAGGCTCAGTTCTTAGTCATCTTGCAGCACACACTCCCTGTGTTTTTGCCATCTACTGTGTTGCCTGGAGAGGAAGCTGTTTTCCTAGGCGTTGTGAAGAGGCTTCCTCTTATTACTTAAGACTCCTCTGCCATATTAAGTCCTACGTGCTTAGTATCTTGAACTCGGCAAATGTATGCAAGCTTTGGGAAGTTTGTTGTAAAGGTGGGGTGCATTCCGGCACTGGTGGTGCGTAGATAGGATAAAGCTGAAACCATTGTGGTCCAAGGCCCAAGGCAAGCTGACCTGAGCAGTGGTCTGGAGTGCTGTCTAGCATGTTCCTCCCTTCACAGGGTGACAGAGGAACAGATGGTTCCACAGAGCAGGCTGGATTTGTTGTTTTAAAAAGCGTATTAACAGTGAACAGTCTAAAGTAAAAAATAGACTGTTAAACCCTGTGAACAGGAATGAGCATGTAATTTCTATAGATTCAAAGCATCTATCGGGTGTGTACACATATGTGTACAAATAAGACCTAGGACATTCCTGTTTGCAATGGTGCCTTTAGGATAAAAGTTGCTTCCTTTCTCAGGAGGCGATGGTAACTTAAGGTTTGTTCCAAATGCCTGTGTACTTGTACTGTGTATTTCTGTATGCTTAGGATATTTTGTTTGACAAGTGGGTAGGGTTAAGTGAGAAACTTGTGGTGTGTCATCCCCCGCCCCCTTTTAGTGTGCCCTTAAAGCACCAAGCGGTAATTTTTTTCTTTAATGTTTGAAGGGCTTTTTGTTTTGTTTTTTCTTTTATTATCTGGAAATGTAAGCAGAAAAGAAGTTTGTATTAACTAAGGAATTTTTTAGGTTTTTATTATTGTGAATATAAAATATTGAAGTTATTTAATCAGGCAGTGGTGGTGTCTTAGCCCTTGGGAGGCAGAGGCAGTGGATCTGAGTTCACGGACAATCTGGATACAGAGAGAAAGCCAGCCTTGGGGAAAAAATTGAAGGTTTACTTTAATGTGTTGGTTAGTAAAATATTTTAGCCCTTGGATTCTGTGATGGTTTTGTTTTTTAATTTAATTCATTCATTAAAAAGTGTGTTGATCTGTTTTTAATTTCCTACCTTCTACTTTTTAGAAATTCTATTTAGGGTTATGTGTGTGTGAGGGGGCAGGGGATAAAATGAACAATACTGAGTTTTTTAAGCTTCTAAAGTTAAGAGCTACACATAGTGCATGTTATTTATTTGCTAGAAATCTTAACTAGTTTTGTAAAACCACGTGCTAGGTTTTCTTTACACATAAAATAGTAGAAAAAGTTCTACTTTTTCTTAAGTGTGCATGGAATTGTAAAGGAAAGATGGTTGTATGTTTAGCTAATCTAAAAGATTTGCAGAGGTATTATTTTAAATACTACTTGAAAGAATGTCTAAGACTTGGAAGAAAGTGATGAAGTGAGATTTTCTATTAGGATAGATAACAAAAGAGCAACTCATGTTAAAGACTGAAGGACTGACTTGGTTAGGGTAGGTTCTCCCCCTGAGACTAAGGAAAGATCAGGTTGGTAAAGATTTAGGGATTATGAATTCCATCCTGACTTCTACCCAGCAGATGTCCAGGAGATGAAGATGGTGGTGAAGCCAGGGGAGGACCAGCTTGGCATCTTACAGGATAACAGTAGTCAGGGATGGGCAACAGGACTGTTCCTTACCCAGTGTTGACTATGTTTCTGATACTGACCTGAGTGCTTTATGTGTATTGATGTGCCCCTCGATGCTAGTATGTTATTCCCATTTACTTACGAGGAAACTGGGGGGAAGAGATGCTGAACAACATACCTCGAGAATGTACAGCCTGGAGGGCAGACTAACATTTAGAAAATGTTTTGTTTCTTTCTTTTTGTTTTTAACACTTAATTTTTTTAAAATTTATTTATGTATGAGTGCTCTATCTGCATGTACACCTGCATCCCAGAAGAGGGCATCAGACACCATTATAGATGGTTATGAGCCACCATGTATTTTCTGGGAATTGAACTCAGCACCTCTGGAAGAGAGCAGCCAGTGCTCTTAACAGCTAAGCCATCTCTCCAGACCCGAATTCAACACCACCCCCCTCCCCCCGCGCCCCTCTCCAGGATTTCTCTGTTCTGACTGTGGCTGTTCTGGAACTCACTCTATAGACCAGGCTGGCCTCGAACTCACAGAGATCCTCTTATCTCTGCCTGTGCCTGTGCCTCCTGAGTGCTGGGATTAAAGGCGTGCACCACCACTGCCCAGCTTGGAAAACATTTTCAACCAAGAATTAAACTTTTTTTTTGAAAATCAGTAAGGCATAGCAGAGCTAGTAATGTTGGAGGGAGATGATGGTTAAATTAAACTGCATCGCCCAAACTGGTTTTCTGCCACTAGGTGGAGCAGCTAACATTGGGGAAGCCAAATGCTGAAGGGCTTGAAGAATGGCAGTGAAGGGAAATGTTTTTTAAATAGTTGAAGGTGAGCAGTCAGAACTGCCTTTTCTGTCAATAGAGCTGGAATCAAGAATGGAAGAGAGGAACACGAAAATAAGGTCTTGTTCTTAGCCTAAAGCAGTGGTTGAGATGAGTGGGTGAGACCGCATATAGACTAAGTTCTGGTGTGTGATGAATGCATTCTTCTGCAGTAGAGAAGCATTATTAAGAAGAGAAACATGGAAGTTAAGAAGACTCGATAATTGTTCCTGATTAAGAAGAAAAAGCTAAATTGAGTTCTGAGTGCAGATGTAATTTTATATGTCTTAGAAAGGACTTTTAGAACTAGCAAAAGGGACTAGGTAGCTGACAACATTATAAAGAGGAAACGGGGTATTCAAAAAGCAATGAAAGCATTCCCTAAGACTAAAATAAAACATTCCAAACCATTCCTCACCCTAATAACTAAGAGTAATAAAAAAATGCAGTCTGCCATGACTGAACTTAATTATTAAGGTGTCCTAAAACATCTCAGCCTTGAGATGGAAGTTCTTGCATTTGAAATTTCATAGTTTCAGCAGGAGATGCTCTAGTCTGTTTCCTGTCCACGTGGGTCACAGGGCTTATTCTGAGGATGGGCCTTTTCCAGCCAGGTGTGTGATGCACAGTGGCTTCCGGGTTCTTCCCCAGGTGAGGAGAGGTTTGTTGTTTTTCATTAGTGCCTTGGGGAAGGGCGAGTGCTGGCCAGTTTTGTGTCAGCTTGATACAAGCTGCAGTCATCTGAGAGGAGGGAACCTCGATTTAGAAAACGCCTCCAGAAGATCAAGCTGTAGGCACTCTATTCCTTTGGGGGTTGGATGCCCCTTTCACAGGGGTCACCTAAGATCATCTACACCACAGCATCAGGAACCGTATTAAAGGGTTGCAGCATTAGGAAAGTGCAGAACCATTGTCTTATTTAGTGATTGATGGTGGAAGGCCTAGCCTATCAGAAAGCAGGCTGAGCAGGCCATGTAGAGCTTCCATGGCCTCTGTCTGCATCAGCTCCCCTTCAGGTTCCTGCCCTATTTGAGCTCTTGTCCTGACCTTCATTGATGATGAATGTGCCGTGGAAGTGTAAGCCAAATAGACCCTTCCTCCCCAAGCTGCTTTGATCATGATTTTTTTCACAGCAGTAGTGACTGTAATTAGGACAGGGAGTCTGGGAGTTTGTGAGGCTGGGAGGTGGTGGTGGTCCTGGAAGGAATCTGGTCTGTGGTGGGAGACAAAGCACAGGTGCCAAGAGAGAGGAGGGCGTCACACTTGCTTTCTATGAACCAGCATGAGCATCCCAACGCTAGATGGTCTGTGGCTCTTACTGAGCGTCAGTACTGGTGTGGAGCCACACTGCTCCTGCCTCTGGAAGCTGAGAAGGATTTTGCTTCTCTGCCATCTGTCATATTACATCGTCTGCTCAAGGTTATGAGCCTAGATTTTTTTTTTCTTACTAAAATCCTGTTCCAAACTGAATGAAACTACATTATTTAGATAATAACCGTTTATTGAATTATAGTGTAGGCTATAGAAGAAAGCCTAGAGCTTGGTAGTCAGGTCTCAGAGGGTCAGGGAGAGGATCGCGCTGAACTGGAGGATTCCCACTGTACCTGAGCAGGAGGATGAAGTCCTGGGCTTGCTCTAGCACCCATGGCAAGTTAGGCCAAGAGACACAAAAAGACTATACAGTAAGTTGTGTGAGTGCATGTAGGCTGTCACTGTGATCTGCATCCCAACAATTGGTGTCCTGGGTATGGCGATGAAAGCTGAGGTTTGTGTTAGAGCCAGAGAGCAATGGCAAAAAGCTGAGATTAAAATCTAGAGCTGGGCCGTGGTGGCTGACGCAGAGGCAGGTGGGTCTCTGTGAGTCCAAGGCCAGGCTGGTCTACAGAGTGAGTTCCAGGTCAGCCACAGTTACAACAGAGAAACCCTGTCTTGGAAAAACAAAACAAACAGAAGAAAAACAAAAACCCAAACCTAGATCTGAGGCTTTAAGGAAGCTTTCTCAACCAGAAGTCCTTGGGAGAAGTGATCTTTAGTGCCTTGGGAGCACCTGCTGTACGCACAGGAATATCTCTTTCCTTGTAGAATGATGAAAGGTGTGTGCTGGCTTTGGGAGAATGAAAGTCACTGACATTTCTCTGTTTTTTTCTAATAAGGAGATAGTGGGGGAGCACATTGGGATGTGAGACTCGTGATGGTTAACAGTGGGGTAGACAAGAGGTTAAGGAGCATGTTTAGCTTCTTAAGAACACAGCAGTGTGGTATGGCTTAGTATGTCCTTGTGTTTGTAAAGTAGACGCTTACTAGTGTGAACCTTTCTAACTATGAAAATCAAAGCAGAGGTATAAATGCGAGTATTGCTCAGAGGAGGTAATAGGGTGTCAAAATGCAGTGTCCACACCTGGAGTTCCACCTGTGTTGCCAATTATGCTACACTACCAAGTTCATTTCCTAGCCATAGTTTGTAAAGCCTGATGTCTAGTATATGCCTGAATACAGGTTCATTTCCTCATAGGCCTTGCACCTTATCATCAGCTTTACAGGGTGCTGCCAGATTTTCTCTTAAGGCTTTATACCAGCTTACAGTCCTGCCTAGCATGTGTGATAGTCCTGTTCCCTCATTTCCTGCTACCTTTGCAGTTGCCAGATTTAAAAACCTTTGAAGATTAATTAGATAGATGGGTGTGAAATAGTATCTGGTCATATCCCTTTTTCTTTCTTATCTTCTGATGTGAAGCGTCTTTCTACCTTAGGATGGTCCATTTTGTAGATTCTGTGTCCTTTGCCCATTGTTTTCCTCTTAGGCTGTCTGTCTGTTTTAGCAAGTGGAGGGTTTACTTCCATACTCTTTGGAACGGAACCTTTGTGAGTCGAGTGTGAGTCAGCTGTCTTCTTCCTGGAGTTCAGGTGTGTTTACTCTGTTGAGAGTCCTTTGGAGTCTGCTCTCTCTTACTAACCCAGATTAACTAGGTGTTGAGAAAGAAAACCAGTTCCTTCTAGGTGCAACAGTAACCTGTTGTAGGGTCCATATACCAATTTTCTTCAAAGTAGAAGTGTTCTTAAAAATAACACTTAAGAGTTGGCACTTAGGAATTAAAGCAAATACTGTTTGCCTTGGACTGCTCAGTAACGATGGTTTATAAATGTGTTTAAGTGAGCAATGAAAAGCAGTCTTTAAACTGATGTGATTGTTTTCATGAGATGGCCAAAGAGATAGCGCAGCTAGGCTGTTTAGGGGTCATGGCTTCACAACGAAGTGTTGTGCTCCTCCACCCTTCATTCTCTAGAATTGATGTGTTGTGGGTTTCTTTTTCCAAGCTTTATTGCATCCTGCACAAATGGACATGCCCTTCAACATGTGCTTTTCCTTTTTGGTCCTGTTTGTCACCCCTTCCCCCCCATCACCATAAGAACATCATGCCAGGCTTCTCTTTGCTTTATTGGTCTCCCCTTCCCCTACACGTGTGTGTGTGTGTGTGTGTGTGTGTGTGTGTGTGTGTGCCTCTGGCTGTTTCTGGAACCCACTCTATAGACCAGGCTGGCTTCCAACTCAGACCCACCGGCCTCAGCCTCCCAAGCGCTGGCATGCTTGGCATATTGTTCTGTTTTTTAGTTTGAAACAGGGTCTTACTGTATAACCCAGGCTGACTCTGAACTTGAGATCTCCTGTCCTCTGCTTCCCAAGTGCTATGTATAGGTGGTTCTCACAGTTTTAAGAATATGGAAGGAAAAAGTAAAGCAGATGATGCTAATAAAAGATAGGTGTTTTCTTCACATTAGTGCCTCTAATGGTGTACAGTGTTGTTGGTTTCCTGGGTAGCCATGTACATTTGTCTGATCACCTCGTAACTGAAGCTGGAAGGAATGCAGGTTCTGATGCAACACTGAGTAAGAAGCTGCAGTTATAGCAAAGGGAGTTTGACTTGGATTGCATGCCCTCAACATCCATGTATAATTTTGGATTTAGTTTTTATTCTGATACCTGAAACCTGAAACTCTGAAAGGTTTTCCTGTCTCCCTGGTTGCTTAAAAGTGGAAAATCAGGGTGGTCGAAAGGAGCTCAGGAACACGCTTTGTTCTTGCTTACTTTCCAAGATGAGCAGCTGTGTCATAAAGCTTCAGTATGATTAGGGATAGCCATACTGTAAGGCTGTTCCATTTTCCTCACCCATGTAGTGATAAACCACATTAAGCTTTAGGAACATAAAGATATGAAAAGCATCCTTGAAAATCTCCTTAACATTATTTAAATGGTATTTGTAAAAGTTTTGAAAGTAGTCAGCATCTATTTTTGCTGGATCTCAAGAAAATTAATTATGCAAATAGTTTTCTATTTGAGCAGATACTGTTGGTGGTGACTATTTGATTATTTTTTAAAAGCAGCTAGAGAGAGAGAGAAGGTGGAAAGGAAGAGAGGCTCGGTCTGACCTTAGGTGGGACCATGTTTATTCATGGCAAGGGGGCATCTTCATTACCCACGTGTGCGGATGGCCTACAGAGGAAGATGGGATGTCGCCTTTCGTATGAGCAGAGATGGTTCCACAGCCCTGGAGCAGGAGGATATCAGTAACTGAAAGCTCTGAAAGTATGGTAGCCATGGTGTCTATATACTCAGTCTCAGCGCTTGTGAGGACGGCGGGAAGTCAGGGGTCAGGGTCGTCCTTTAGTACACAGTGTGTTTGACTCCAGCCTGGCTACATGAGACCCTGTTTCCAAAAACAAGCAAACTGATAACATACGTTAGCAAGTAAAAATGTCCTTAAAAGCGGCTTTAGTTTTTATGATTGTTTTCTTTCTTTCCTGGGGAATTAAATACCTGATGACATACTTATAGGAGGTTGATAAGATCCAGAAGTATTTATTAGACAAGTCATTACTTCCCTGGGGGCTGTGTTTGTTCACAGAGCAGTGAGGGATGTAACTCAGCCAGAGTGGTTATTGCTTATTACATAAGCTTAGGCATGTGAGAATTATAGGCAGATTCCTGAGTTTGCAGTAAATTACATCGTTAGATATCCATTATATTATTCGTTGGAAGGCCGCTGGGGGAGTAAAATAGCCCCACCATTCTGTGAGTTTCTGGTTGGGTCCAGAAGAGTAAATCCAGTGTTCTAGTTGTTACAGACAGAACACAAAATATAAATTGCTTTGTTTAAAAGAATCAGTGACCTGCCAAGAATCAACGCTCAAATGTAGGATCTCTGGTAATCAGAAGTAAAACTCAAAACCTTTTTGTGGTTCATTAGTGGTGTGGACCAGTGAGTTCACGTGTGTATTTTTTTAGTATTTAGGTTATTTGTGTTTTTTCTACTGGTTAGGTTAAGTTCTTGTATTCTATTAGATTCTATTAGAAAATAATGATGAGGGATGGCTCCTGAGGCCCCACTCCTAGCTGAGGAGCTTTTGGCAGGTCATGCCTGCTAGATGAAGGGGAGTCATTTTTCTTCACTGTTAAAATTACCAGTAAATAACTGCACACTCATGTTCATGCAAGTAACCCAGTTAAACTCCTGAGTCGTTAAGAAAAAAGACATAAAAGTAGGAGAAGGGTAGTTATTAAGAAGAAGTAGTCTAGAAGTATCAGTAAGACAAAGTAAATGGGGAATGAATATGAGAAAAATGTACACATGTATGAAATTGTCAAAGTAAATAAGGAAAAAGTCTATTATAATAAAATTAAAATTAAGGCATAATAATACTGGGGTTTTGGCATCCATTTTGTCTGAGTGATTCCAGATTTTGATGTATTTGCTTGGGCTCCTGCATGGACACCTCAAAAAAAGGAAAGATTGCTATGGGAAAATGTGCTCAATTGTAGAGAGGAACACTCTAGCTCATTGTAAATAGTAGTTTGTTGACATTGCTTTTGAGGCATTCTTTTACATTCCATAAACTAGTATCCTATTGGTTAGGCTGGGTAAGCAGTCGTTGCCTGGAATTGAATCAGCTATATTCAAATGACCCTGTTTCATTGATCCGTGTAGGTTTAAAAGTTAAGCTGTAGAGACATATTAAAGGGCGGTGCCTGTGCAAGGCAAAGAAGGCAAAAGTGAACTAGACAGAGAACGCTGAGGCCGTGATACAGACTTGTTCTTTCTTTACTCTTGATGTACGTCTGCCAAAGCAGACTAATTCTTCTTTGAGAATGTACTTGCTCCATCTTCCCTTCTGAAGGAAGGATATTTTCACTGGATATATAATTCTGGAAATAGTATCCTTTTCTTTTGGTCCTAGAAAAATATTCTTTTAACACCATAGTTTCTGTTGAGAAATCTACAATCATTGAAATCATAGTCCCTCTGAAAGTAACAGATCATTTTCTTTTTTTGAATCTGTACACACACGCACATGCACACTTGCACATACACGCACATAACAGCCTTAGGTGTTCTTGCCTTTCACCTTGTTTGAGATAGGCCTCTTATTCCTGCTATGTATGGCAGGCTAGCTGGCCTGTGAACTCCCAGGGATTCTCCTGTTCCTGCCTCCCATCTTGTCATAAGAGCTCTGGGATTACAGATGTGTATGCAGCTGTGTCCAGCTTTATGTGCATTTTGGGGATCTGAACGAAGGTCTTAGCCCACCGAACCATCTCTTTAGCCAACAGGCCATTTTTCTCAACTAGTTGCCGTGGGCTTTGGTTCACCTTTGTTTGGTTTAAATTTTAGCATTTGATGCCCTGGAGTGGGATTTCTTTGAGTAGTCCTTTTTTTGGAGTTCCGTAAGCTTCTTGTATCTTGTATTTCTTTGGCAATTCTTTTTCCCGTCTTTGCTTCTCTGATGACACGTACTAAATCTTTTGTTGTTTTCCCAGTTGTTGAGGTTCTGCTCCTTTGTGTTTTGTTTTCAATCTTGTTTTCCTGTCCAAATTGGATAATATGTATAATGTATGATGGCTTCTTGCACTGCCGTGTTGGGTCTGCTTTTCTGTGTATCCAATGAGTTTATTTTGGTTATTGTATCTTTTAATTCTTTACTATGTGTCCTTATTTCAAGAGTATTTGCCTTTCTAGGTCTGAGATAGGTTCAGCCGGTAAAGATGGCTTCAGAATCTGACAACCCGAGTCCTATCCCTAGGACTCATTTGGTGGAAAGAGGAAAAGTTGTTTTCTGACTTCCATAGAGCCTGTTTCCCTATCACCTGCATAAATACATGCAATAAAAGGTGTTTGTTTATTTGAGAGTGTTTGCCCTTGTTTTTGGAACATTTCTATAGTGTTAGCTTGGAAGTCTAGGATTTCAGCATTCGTCCTTTTGGCATTGGTGCTTGTCATGTCCTCTCCTGTCCCAGTGGAACTGCCCTTTGTTCCTTGTATGCCAGGCAGATTTGTTCTGTGCTACCATGTATGTGCCAGTCTTCTGTGGGTTGCAGTGTCAGTTCCATTCTTGAGTGTACAACTCAGTATCCATTCTTCTTAATTCAGTTTCAGAGTCTGTAGGGTGCTGTGTGGAGTCAGAACTGTGTCCATAGCGAGGGTGTAGGCCTGCTAATACACGAACTGCTCTCTCATCACCTGGCCACCCATCTCCTGACTCCCAGCCTCAGAACTGCAGTCGTTGGGCTGTGCCATGGTTTATTTGGCAGTCCTATGTTGAAGGTGTGTGTGTGTCTGTGTCTGTCTTTCATATTATAGACAGTGCTGTATTGAGCATGCTTTTAACAGATTACTATAGCATGCTTCTGAAAATACTGCTATACCATAATGTCCAGAAATTGGTTTATTGATTTCAGTTTCACAGGAGTCAGTGTTAAATCTATACATTTTCCCAAAGTGCTTCCCAGGTTTTTGTTTGTTTGTTTGTTTGTTTGTTTTTTGATGTACTTGTTTATTCCAGTAGTAAATCCTCAAGAGTGAAGAGATTTAGAAAAAGCACTAGGGCACTGAGAGGTGGTGGCACACGCCTTTAATCCCAGCACTGGGGAGGCAGAGGCAGGCAGATCTCGTGTTTCTAGGCCACCTAGAGAGGGAGTCCAGGATAACCAGAGTTGTAACAGAGAAACCCTGTCTTGGAAAGAACAAAACAAACAAGAAACAAACGAAAAAAGAAGCACTAGGAAAGGTCTGCCTGTGATTATATAGAAGAATTAAATTGGGTACTTAATGACTATACCAAAGTAAGATGTAGACCTTTGTTTCTTCTTCCTGTTAGGTGGGGTGAAAAAGGGAAGTCATTTGTTCATGATTCTTTTTTTTTCTCCCCAGAATTTTGATTCTGACATCAGCAGTGTGGGAATAGATGGCTGCTGGCAGGCAGACAGCCAGCGGCTTCTCAACGAGGTAATGGTGGAGCACTTCTTCCGACAAGGAATGCTGGATGTCGCTGAGGAGCTCTGCCAGGTAAGCACATGCCTCAAGGCACAGGAAAAGCAAGGCAGTGCCGTGGCATGCGTTATCTGCAGATGGGACTTTGTGCCTACCTCGAACTGTAGGTAGATGTATAGTGTTTTAAAAATCACAGATAGCCTTGCTTTGCTAGGACATTTCTTAGGTTCTTAGACATTATAATGCTGCAATTCAATACTCAAATAGCCCTTTTATTAAGCTTTCTTAAAGCTTTATATCTGAATTGTTCTTTGTTTATTCTGAATCTGGTATGTTGGTTCCTGCCCATGAGTCAAAGTTCAGAAGTGTACTTTTCCTGTGTGGCCCAGGCTGGCCTCGGCCCTTCCTGTTTCAGCCCCACAGTGCTGCAGTTATGGGCATGCTCCGTGTACTCAGCTCCTAGTTCCTATTTTGATGGGGAATATTAGTATAGCAGAGAAGAGGAAAGAGGCACAAATACTAACACATGTTTTTCTGATCTGGTAAACTGTATCAAATGAATTTCAAATTAAAATTTACCTCAGGTGGGCATGGCTGGTCTCATTTCTGTTAGACAGGAGCACCATGAGGTCGTGATGGTTGCTGCTGTGTATTGTGTGTTTCCTCCAAGCCCACCCTGCTTACCCCTTTCTTCTACACTGTGAGGCAGCGGTTATTGTTGCTGCTCTACACAGGAGAAGTGTGAGGTTTAGAGAATCAAGCAGTGTGCCCTGGGCCCTGTGGCGAGCCTTTGTAAAGGAACGGGAATTCAGTCCCTTACTTGTTTTCTTCAAACTCCATTCTGTTGTATTTTTTGTTTAAAAAACAAAGAACTCAGAACATAAAATAATTTAAACTGAATCATAAATCAGTCCTATATTCCAAGCCTTTTCTATTTGAAACAGTTTGACTACTTGGTACTTGGGTCTTTCTTTGAACCCTTCGGGGTGTGTGCGTATGTCTATACAAATCGTACAGGAAATTATATCATTGAGGATTCATTTGTTTGCAAGGAACAGCCTCAAGATAGCAGCTTACACAAAACATTTTTCTTGTACAGAAAGAGAGGTAGTAGGAGAGGTCACTCCTCATGGCTCTGCAGTTTCCCATGTGTCCTCCTCTCCTCGTGGCTAGATGTCCAGCTGTACTGTGTGTCCCAGGAAGGTGTGTGCTTACTCTCGTTGGCCTGAATGTGCAGGAGCACTCCCAGCTTTAGTTCTTGGTGTTGTGCACAGCTCAGATTTAACAGGACTGTAGTAGTGGAACAGTCTCCATACCTGCTATGGAAGCGTATGCTAAAAGGAAATTACCTTCAACAACCCTGTATTTTCCCATTGTTAGTGAGTATAACAAATGTGTTTGTTTTCCTTTCCCTTCCAGGAATCTGGTCTGTCTGTGGACCCAAGTCAGAAAGAACCATTTGTGGAGTTAAATCGAATATTAGAAGCATTAAAAGTCAGAGTTTTGAGACCTGCTCTAGAGTAAGTTACTTTCTTTTAGGTACTGTGAGGGGACGCTATAGGAAAATTTAACTGTAAAACCCACGAGGTGTTTAGCTAGGCCTTTCTTACCTGGGGTAGACTTCAGGTTCGAGGGAGGACACTGGCGTTTCTTTCAACCAAGTGAAATGTGGACTGTATAATGTGAGAACATGAGTAGCCTGCTTGCTTTACCGATTACCGTGCTTCCAGAAGAGAAAGGGTTTCCACGCGCTGCAGCACTGCTCTGAGTAGACCAGCATTATCGCCAGAGCCGTTGTCTTGGCCGTCTTTGCTTGATGACATTTGAGCTTCCATGATGTGCCGGGTGCTGTGCTGCCGTTCTGAGAGCTGTTTTAATTGGTTATGGGAACTAAGTAATAGTCATGAACTGAGCAGAAACTTTGTATAAAAGCTCTCTCAGAGAGAGAGGAGAGTCAAAGATAAGAGAATGCAGGTTCATGGGTGCCATAGTGCATGGACAGAGATCAGAGAACAACTTTTGAGAGTCACTTCTGTCTTCCACTGTGGGTTCCAGGAATTGAACTCGGATCATCAGGCTTCTGTAGCGAGCTAGCAAGCACTTTAACTGGCTGAGTCATGTCCCTGGCTCAGATCGCTGTGCTTAGGTGTGCGCTGTGCTATGGCTTGAACCCAGGGTAATGCTCAAGTAAATCACTGTAGCTTTTGATGTTTCACTTTAACATTCCATTACTTGAGTTACATGAAATATACCTGAGTTGTTGTTAGAACAGGGCTGGTGTATGGTTTGAATATGAATGGCCCCTATAGGCTTACATATTTGAGGTTTGAAGGTGTGTTGTTCAGGAGTCGTGGGCCTGTTTGGAGTGGGTGTGTCACTGGGTGGGGGCTTCAGGGTTTCAAAAGCCCACCCATCTCCAGTTAGTGGCCTTTGTGGTTGTGTATCAGATGAAAGCTCTCAGCTCTGCTTCCAGTGCCATGTCTGCCTGTCTGCCTCCTGCCATGCTCCCTGCCACGATGGCCATGAACTCACCCTCTGAAACTGTAAGCAAGCCCCTAATTAAATGTTGTATTTTACAAGTTGTTTCTTCACAGCAATAGAAAAGTCACTAAGACAGTTGACAGAATTTTGCATAGAGCTCCAAATAATAAATATTTTAGGTCTGCAGGCTGCGTGAGGCTTTTGTCACATTTTCTGATTTGTTTTTTAAATTTTAGAAATGTAAAATAGTTGGTTTTGGCGTGTATCACACGAAAGAGGAAGCAAAAGTCTCTGCTCTATTGTAAAATTTTTGATGTGAAGAGAGTACTGGGATATTTACAATAAATAACATAAAATGAAGATAAAGGACAAGATAATTAGAGTCCCGGTGTTTAAAACTTGGAAGATTTTCGGGGCAGTGGTGGGCATGCCATTCATCCCAGCACTCGGGAGGCAGAGGCAGGGGATCTCTGTGAGCTCGAGGCCAGCCTGGTCTACAGAGTGAGTTCCAGGACAGCCAGAGTTACAACAGAGAAACCCTGTCTTGAAAAAAAAAAGCAAACAAAAACAAAAGCAACAACAAAATCTTGGAAGATTTAAAATCAGTGTTAACGTTTGTGAATAATCCATGTGGTGTTTTAATTATTAAAACGGGTGTTTGTATTTTGGCTTTGGGATGGAGGTCACTGTATTTTTCTATTTTTGATAAATTGTTTAACAATTTTGCATATTTCTAGAACTAGCCCAGATGAGCAGGTAGAGGGTTCCTGAGGTAATGTATATGTTATATGATTTCTGTGTAAATTAAAAATATTAGTGATCTTTTTAGAGCTGAATCTCTTTTTAACTGTGTGTCTTTGTAGGCTGTATGTTACCTTTGTATAGGTATATATAGGTGTATATATGAGGATTAGGCTTTAGTTTAGTTTTGGAGAGAGAGTGTTATTATTCATATCTCTAACTGACCTTAAACTGTTGATTTTTCTGTCCCTTGGTATCCCAAGTGCTGGGATAACATGTTCGGCATGTTTTGTGGTTTTTTTTTTTTTGGGGGGGGGGTGCTGGTTTTAGATTGTGATACACCTTTGAGATAAATTTAGCCAACTGTCTGTACTCTTTTATTTACAAAAGTTGGCATCTACTCTTAGGTGAAGAAAAGTAAGGGAGCCCAAATATGAAAGTGTGTTGCGCTTCTCAGTTCTGCAGTGATCGGGATATGTAGCTGGCTCTTCAGGGTGGATTTCATTTCTCCATTTGTTTTTTAGGTTGTTCATTTAACTTGTATTAATTGTATACTGTGTAGCTGTGCTGAACATGTGAGCTGCTTTAGCCTTAGAAGCACTCCCATCTTTCCCTTTTGGAGAAGGCGATGCTTAGTGACCGGGAACTGTCTTTGGAGTTATGCCAGTAAACTGACGCGAGGAAGGAAAGTGCAGTGCCCAGCGAAGCCAGTCGGTTGCTTAGCTGAGGGCATCAGAAGGAATATTATTTTGGTGGATTTGAAACAGTTGGGATCTGACATCCAACCTTGTTGTTTTTTCTTTTTAAAAAAAGCCACTTAAAAACAGTGCTTTTAGAATCTTTGAGTTGCCAGTGGCTCTGAGACTAGCTCATAGACAGTTCCAAGTGGAAGAAGGCTTAATGTGAACTCCATGAGCGTGGAATCAGAACAAGAGATTGTTGTAGAAAATATTTAATATTCACAGGTTAAAATCCTGATGCTAGCCTCCCTTCAAAAACATAAAAATATTACATTGTTAAGTCTTCATTTATATGAAACCATTATATTTGAGCTTAGGGTTAACATTAATTATCCCAAATAGGTAATAAATACATGGACCCAATTTTTAAAAAAAAACCAAAAGGTACAGTAAAGTAAAATGTAGGGAGGACTCTCCCTTCCTGACTGTAAGTCACTTAGTCTCTCACCACCTAGGAAGTCACCATTAACCTTTTCTTGTGCATCATCTGTATAAGCCTTCAAGGTTCCAGGTATTAACATTGGAGTGTGTGTGTGTGTGTGTGTGTGTGTGCCCGTGCCCGCGTGCGCGGGCGTGTCTGTCTATTGTACAGATGGTTACATGGTGTTCTACTTTTTTTTTTAACCTGAAAAAATTTGAACTGCTTACCTGTACTGGAGAATATACATAAATAAAATTCAGGTGTATTGATAGGCATTTGATAGCTTCAAGCATTTTACCTAATAGTCAGTACAGCAGTGACTGACTATTATGTTATTTTCAGTGTGCCCTACTCTGTCTGTAGGGTGCCTTCCTAAAACATTGTGTCATGGTGCATTCAAAACTTGGGTTGATTTTTGCCAGGTTTTCCTCTAAACAGATTGTTCTAAAATGTAACCATGCCACAGGTATCAAAAGTACATTCATAACTTTGCTACCATAATTGATTCTTCTTCTATTAAAAAAAAAAAAAAAAAAAGTCTTGCAGCAGGGTGGTAGGTGGATCTCTGTGAGTTCGAGGCCAGCCTGGTCTACAGAGTGAGTTCTAGGACAGCCAGAGTTACAACAGAGACACTTTTGTGTCTGGGAGGGTGAGGAAGACAACCAAGAACAAAACAAAACAAAACAGTCTTAGCTGGGTGGTGGTGGCATGCACTTTTAATCCCTGGCACTCGATGGGGATCTCTGAGTTCCAGGCCAACTAGAGCTACACAGAGAAACCTTGTGTTGAAAAAAAAACCCAATAATAATAATAATGAAGTATTTGCAAGTTAACATGTATGTTGTAGGAGAAAACAGCGCCTTAGAATACTCAGTTTGCATTTATCTTATAAAGGATAAGTCTTTTGTAGACAGGCTCATGCATTGACACTGGCACAGGCTTTTGACTCTGAGGGACATCGTAAAGATCACTACTGATGATAGATATGACCATCTTAGACCATAGCATGATTTCCCAGGACCTGTGAATAGCATTCCTCACTGCCTCTGTTAGTGCAGAACCCTCCACAGTACACTTAGAAGAACCAAAAATAACTGAATGTTTATAAGGAGCAAGAGAGTAAAGTAAAGGTTACAGAATTTTTCACACGAAAGAGGAAAACGTTGCCTTGATTTTTGCTGCAGAATGGTTTTAGATGGGACAGGCCATCAACAGAAGCAGGCAGGCTACTGAACCTCCAAGGCCAGGAGTGAGGTAGACTAGAAAGAAAAGGCAGAAGGTTGTGACATGAGACTACCCTGTGGTCTCACGGTCTTTGATTAATGATCTTACGTTACCAGGCTTAAGAGAAATTAAAGTACAAACGAATAAAATACAGCTTTTTAGTGGAAAACAGGTTAGAAAGTGAAAATGGAAGCAGCATGTGGAAGCACCTGATGAGAGGAGACTTGGATGGCTAAGGCTAGAAAGATGGTTTCGAAGTTAAGAGCACTCACTGGTTGCTCTTGCATAGGACCTGAGTTTAGTTCTTAGCACCCACATGATGACTTGCAACCACTTGAAACTCCAGCCCAGGTTATTTGACTCTCTCTTCTGGCCTCTGAGAGAACCAGGCATGCACACGGTATACAGACATACATGCAGGCAAAAATCCATACACATAAAATATATTTTTTAAAAATTTTAGATAGTTTCTGGTGTCTGTTTCTTGTTCTTCACTTTGCAACATCTCTCAGTGTGCAGCCTTTCACTTCAGGCAGCTCTCAGGAGCCACAGACAGTGGAGAAGGGCATCCAAGGTTGAACAAGTTGGAGTTCTCCCTAGAGTTTGCTTTTCTTCTTACCCAATTAATTGGTCTTAATTCTGAGAAGACAGAAAAAAAGATGATCCATTTTGCACTAATTCTGTTTACATGCTAAGTGATGGGAGAAAGAACACTTCAATTAAAGAGAAGCTAATTAAAAAGGCCTATAATTCCAGCACTTGGAAGGTGGAGGCAAGAAGATCAGGGATTCAAGGTCATCCTTTGCTACATAGGAAGTTAAAGGCCAGTATGGGCTCCTGTCTCAGAAAATGGTGTAATGAGATGCCCGCTGACAAGGTTACAGAGAAGATAGTGCAATGCTATAGGGAGACTAGAAGAGAGGAGAAAACATTTGAGGCAGTAACACCCTTTTCTTTTTTCAATTTACTGCTGGTAAACATTTATAGGAAGTTCCAAGCTTGTCCCTCAGGAAAAGAATATACATCATCTCTACCTGTCCTGACCGAGGGCTTAGCAGCGGTGGAACAAAGGCCTATATTTCTGAGAACCTCATGTAAAGCTGCGTATGTGTGTGTCTTACTATTTTGTTTTAATATTTTCTTTGTTCTTAATGAGATAGTCTCGGATAGCTTAGATTAGCTTTGAATTTCTGATTGTTCTGCCTCTACCTCCCAAGTACTGGGATCAATAGCCAGCTTCTGTGTGGTTTAAGTAGATTCACGTATATAATACTGTTAGTCTCCCTTTTCTTCTTCTCTCCCTGTTCTTTTTTTAAACAAAATTTCACTAATGCTTTGTAGCCTGTGCTGGTATTAGCCTCCTTATTGTTGAGATTACAGGCATGTACCACCACATATGACTGTGAGTTCTTAAAAAAAAATAAGAATTAGGGTCTGTATGTGGGGATAACTTGTTCTTTCTTTCTCCATGTGCACCCTGGGAATTTAATTCAGATTGCCAGCCCTGGTGGTGAGTGTCTTTCCCAATCTTGCCCTTCTGTCTATTTCCTTAAACAGCTAACAAAAAGGACAAAGACAGACTGGAGAGATGGCTCAGTAGTTGAGAGCACTCACTGCTCTTTGAAAGGACCCAAGTTCTATTCCCAGCATCCATGATGGGTGGCTCACAGCCGTCTGTAACTCCAGCTCCAGGGGATCTGACATTCTTGTAGACTCTGCGGGCATCTGCACTCATGTGCACGCCCACAGATGGGCATAATTTTAAAAAATGATAAAAATAAAACTAAAAAACCAGACACATCATCTCTGAGATGAAGAAAACAAAGCAGTAGAAATCACCCCTAATGACATAGGGTGTACTCACAGACCACTGCCTCATCCAGCCCACACCAGAGACGGTCTCTCAGTAGGCGGGCACTGACACAGACCCTCAGCTAAACAGTGTGCCGGCAGTGAGACGGAGGCCCCATGCCCTGACGGGGGTGACCAACACAAAATGAACTCCGGTATTTCTGTAGACTTGTTTCGTTCTGCTTTGTTTTGGCATTTTTTGTTTTATTGGTCTTTTGCTTATTTGTTTAGATTTTTCTTTTTGTGTTTTGTGGGCTTGTGTTCTTGGTTTTGCTTTTTGTTGTTTTAATTTTTTTGTTTCTTTTTTTGAAAGACAGAAAAACAACATAATAAGCATTACTACTTCTAATAATGGAGTTAGCCAATACCAAGACTTCACTATTTGAAAATACCCCTTTTTTACAAGGGAAAAAAAATTCATACACTGTATTTTGATGATGTTTTTCTCCCTGCCCCAATTCCTCTACGATTCTCCCAGCCTCCTTGCCCATCCAATATTGTTTGCAGTAGAATTTTCTGGGCGCAGTCTTTAGGGACTTTTGTGTATATAAACTGGACACTATCTGGAAACAAAGACACTTTGACTTCTTCCTTTGCTATCTGTATCCTCTGGATCTCCTTCACGTGTCTTACTGCTCTAGCTGAGACTTCCAAGTACTGTATTGAACAGTTGTGGAGAGAATGGACATCTTTGTCTTGTTCCTGATATTAGTGGAACTGCTTTGAGTTTCTGTAGGTTTAGGTTAATGTTGGCTGAGAGCTTACTGGAAATCACCTTTATTGTGTTGGGGTACGCCCCTTGTACCCTTAGTCTCTCCAGGACTTTTATCCTGGAGTGATGTTTGATTTTTGTTAAAGATCTTTTCTATATCTAATAAGATGATTGTGTGATTTTTCTCTTTCAGTCTGTTATATGGTGGACTATGTTTATTGATTAATATTTGTTGAACTGTTATGGCATCTTTGGGATGACTCCAGCTTGATTGTGGTGGATAAACTTTTTGATGTGTTCTTGGATTTGGTTTGCAAGTAATTTGAGAATTTTTGCATCAGTGTTCATAAGAGATACTGGTTTATAATTTTCTTTTTTTGTTATGTCCTTGTTTGGTTTTGGTATCAGGGAGAGAGTGGCTTCATAAAAAGAATTAGTAAATGTACTTATAGGTTCTGTTTTGTGGAAGAATTCTGAGCCTGGGCTCAAAGGTTTTGAGACTTAATTACTGCGTCTATTTTACTAGTGGTTATGGGTTTGTTTAAGTTGCTTATGTGACCTTGATTTAACTTTCATATCAAGAAATTCACTCATTTTAGTTTTTGCAGTTTGGTGGAATATAGAGTTTTGGAGTATGCACTTATGATTCTCTGCATTTCCTTGATGTCTGTGATAATGTCTCTCTTTTCATCTCCTATCTGTTAATAAATTTCCAATTGCTTAATAGAGTCCAGCATTGGTTTTTCTCCATGCTCTTTATTGATTACAAACCGTGTCAATTCTCAGGGATTCTGTTTCCCGGGCGGCTAGGCAGAGACTTCATTCCATGTTTCTCTCGTACTATTTCTTACTTCTGTCCTCACAGATTCCCTGCCTGCTTCAGCCTTAGATCCTTGAAACTTTTTCCCCAGACCCTTCTCCACCTCCAGGCCTTCCTTACAACACATTGGTATCTCTCCTGATCACCCACCAGGCAGCAGACCTTTTATCTTGATTGGTCACCTTCAGCTGTCAACAGTTAGTCTTTACCTGTGGAGATCTCAGCGGGGCCAGCACAAAGGTGTGAATAGGTGGGAAGCACGGCCTGCGCCCTTTGCAAGGCATCCGACTACACGGCCCTTTTACAAACCAAAAACAGCACACAGGAAATTATAAATTATTAATCCCATAACACATAATAATTAATTAATTAATTATTAATTATTATTACTTATTAATTTGGCTCTTCTCTGTGTGCCTTTTGGTCAGCTTGGCTAAGAGTTTGATTGACTCTAATTTGTTTGCCTGTTCCGTTTCATTGGTGTCAGGCCTGAGTTTGATGATTTCTTGCCATCTCCTTTCTGTGGGTATTATTTCTTCTTGTTCTAGAGCTTTCAGGTGATGTGTTACTAATAGCAGATCTGTTTTATTTTGTTTTTAATTAAAATTTTAAAATGCAGGAACTTAGTGATGTACTTGCCTCTTGGAACTGCCTTTATAATGTCCCATAGGTTTTTCTAGTTGTTTTCTTTTTTATTCAGTTCCAAAAATCTTTAATTTTATTTTTTATTTCATCTTGACCATGTATTATCCAGTAGTGAGATCTGTTGAGATTTGCTCTGTGTCCTACTATGTGTTCAATATTGGAGAAAGTTCCAGTAGCTGCTAAGAGGAAAGTATATTCTCCAGTGTTTGGGTGGAATGTCAGTAGATGTCTGCTGGGTCCATTTGATCTGTGTTCTTCACTCCAGCGTTTCTCTGTTTGGTTTTCGTCTGGACGCCTGTCTTGTCTGTTGCTGAAGGTGGGGTATTGGAGTCGCCCACTCTCACTGGGTGAGGTCGGTATGTGCTTTTAGCTGTAGTAATGTTTCTTTTGTGATCTTGGGTGGCTTGTGTTTGGTCCATGTCCCCTTGATGCCTTTTTCCCTTTGGCAAGTGTATATCTCTGTGGATTAGGTTGAGTTGGAAGTCTATTTGTCAGATATTAAAATAGCCACACTTGTTTGCTTCTCGGGTTTATTTGCTTGAAATACTCTCTTCCATTCTTTTTACCCCGAGGTGATGTCTATCCCTGATGATTAGGTGTGTTTCTTGAATGTAGCTGAGAGGTGAAGCCTGTTTGTTTTTTTCTGTAAATTAAAAAAAAAAATTATTCATTTCATTTTGTGTGTTTTTGCCTGCATATATGCCTGCGCTCCACGTGTGTGCTTGGTGGTGCCTTTGGAGGAGAGAAGAGGGTACTGTATCTTCTGGAACTAGAGTTACAGATGGTCGTGAACCACCATGTGGGTGCTGGGAGCCAAACCCAGGTCCTCTGCAAGGGCAACAAGGGCTCAACCACTGATCTCCATTCCCTAGTCCTGTTTTCTAATCCATTCTGTTAGACTGTGTCTTTTTATTGGGGAACTGAGAGCACTGATAGTGAGAGTTACCAATTAGCGGTGTTCTGATTCCTGCTATTAGTTGTTTTGATGTGGGTTGTCTGCTTCCCCCCAACCCCACCCCCATGCACTTTTTATTTACTGTTCTGGAATTATTTCTTCCCTATGTCTTCTTGTATGTAATTAACCTCTGCAGACAGAAATTTTCCTTCCAGTGCCTTCTGTAGATCTTGATTGGTAGATAGAAATTGCTTAGATTTGGCTTTATTGTGGAGTGTTTTTCCTCTGTTGTTGTTAGTGATGGTTATGCTATGTACAGTCGTCTGGACTGTCGTCTGTGATCTCTGAGTTTGTAGAATCATCTGTCCAGACCATCTTTATATGAGACCTGGTCTTTCTCCTTTGCAGTTTTTAAAAGCCCTTCTTTGCTTGGTATGTTCCGTGTTTTGATTGTTATGTATTGTGGCCACTTCTTTTCTGGTCCTGTTTTTGGTGTTCTGTATACTTCTTGTAGCATCTCTTTCTTTAGATTGGTAAGTTTTTCTTCTATTATTTTGTTGAAAATAATTTTCTGGCTTTGAGGGGCAGTGGTGGCGCACACCTTTAATCCCAGCACTCGGGAGGCAGAGGCAGGCGGATCTCTGTGAGTTCCAGGCCAGCCTGGTCTACAGAGTGAGTTCCAGGGCAGCCAGAGAGATTACACAGAGAAACCCTGTCTTAAAAAAAAAAAAAAAAAAAAAAAACAAAACAAACCTTTTCTGTTTTTTAACCTGTGTTTTTCTTCCTCTATTCCTCTTATGTGTGAATCTGGTGTTTTCACTGTCCCAGATTTCCTGGCTGTTTTGTTCCTGGATCTCTTTAGATTTAACATTTTCGTGGACTGAGCTATCCATTTCTCCTGTTTTATGTCTTCAAGACCATGATTCCCTCTCTTCCATGTCTTGTACTCTGTTGGTGAGGGTACCTTTGAGGTGTTTGTTTGACCTCCTAAATTTTCCATTTCTAGTTTTATCTCAGTTTGGATTTTCTCTAGTGATTCTGTTTATACTTTCATGTCTTGAAATGTTTTCATTATTTCATTCTGTTTTGTCATGGTCTTCATTGAAGCATTTATTTATATCCTACTTAACTTACAATTGGTAGTTTGAAGCCCCTGTCTTGTGTACCAGTTAAATTGCATTTCTCGGGCCTATTGCAGTAGGATTGCTTGTTTCAGGAGGGGAGGTTGTCTTTGTTGTTCATATTTGTGTTTGGGGCTCAAATATGGGTATCTGGAGTTAGGATTTTCGAGATGTTTCTTCATGTAGATATCTGGCCTTTTTTAGGTGGGTTGCTGTCCTCTCTGGGTCCTAGTTAATGGTGTTGGTGTGAGATCGCTGGTTGAGAACTTGTGTGGGTTGGGTCAGGTGATGCAAAGATGGACTAGGAGGAAAGGCTGAGGGGCAGTGAGACCCTGGGTTCACACCAAGAGGGCTGAAAATACCTTCGAATGGACTGCTAGTGGCTCAGCACTTTCTGTCTCAACGGTAAAGTTGCAGAGTTGCTAGCTTTTTTGGTGAATTAGGTTTCATGGTGTTTGCATCCTCTGGACTTTGAAGACATCTGGGTTGTACTGCTAATAGCTTCCCATTAAGCCTGTATTTACAGGGCTGCCTGTTGTCAATCATTTCCACAAAAATGTTTTTATTCTTGGACGAGTGGAGAAAGCCCCCAAGGAAGACTAGAGGGGGGTGTTTGTCGCCTTTGACATGCTGGCGTGCGTCTTGTGAGACTTGTGTGTTTTTCTCTCCTTGTTACCAGGGATAGACACTCATCCCGAGTAGCAGAGTTAGGAGAGGAGAGGGGCAGCAGAGCAGACTCCTGAGGGAGAGCTAGCCATGGGAGCGAAATCGTGTGATCTGGGATGCTGCAAATCATAAATACACAGAGCCTTCAACACGCCACGCCTTTCTGAGGCTGAGCAGAATAGAGTGCTGCTGTACTGTCGAGCATTATCTGGAGGTCTGCTTATCAAAGAGGCCCAAAAGGTTTCTTCATTTGGAGGATGAAGTAGCCAGAGGGTTGTGACATCTGAATGTCCTGTGACAAGAGCAAATGAGCCTTCAGCCTATAGGAGGCTGTGGTGTAAAGTGAAAACCGAGGCAGAGTAGTGTCATTCTCTTTCTGGTTGGAACTGAACCCCGAGCAGAAAGCTGACTCCGCCTTCAGGCCACATGTGTCCCAAAAGGGCCACGAGTGGCCCAACACAAAATTTGTGAACTTCATAAAACCTGAATTCTACTCCTGGGCATGTACACAAAGAACCCTGTGCTCTGCCACAGATACTTACACCCTCATGTTCATTGCTATAGCTAGGAAATGGAACCAACCTCGTCCAGCAGGTGAGTAGTAATGAAAATGCTGTGTGTGTGTGTGTGTGTGTGTGTGTGTGTGCGCGCGCGCACGCGTGTATGAATGTAATATGACTACATCATGTCACAGTGTCAAAAGGGCAGGCGTGCCAGGTTGGCACGTCCGATGCATTTTATTAAAAGCCTTTACTTTTATAAAGAATTGAATTTGCCTGACATGCAGCCTAAATGTAAAACTTGGTCGACCCATTGAGAGAAGACTGTAATCTCAGGAATCTGGAAAAATGGCTTTTGTTTGCTTGCTTGCTTGCTCGCTTCATCCACTGAAATTGTGGTTCTCTGGTTAGTGTTGGGCGACTTGAGAAAGCAAATGGTGGGGCCAAGAGTGCTGCCAGAAAGTTAGCCAAGGAGGTGATACCAGGCACAGGGTGATAAGAGTTGCTCAACTTTATGTCACCCTCATTTTCTCTCTCATGGTGCTAGGATCAACCTGGAGGCCTTGTGCATGCTGGGTAAGCACTCTACCACAGCAGGACGTCGCAGCTCAGGCTACTCACATTTTATATCCGTGCCTCACTCAGATTCCAGGGGTCCTTGGTGAATTAGGTTAGCTGGGAAATGTCCAATTAAAGGACAGCTTTTATAGTGGAATGCTTAGATAAATAAAGCTTTCTTATCACACTTTCACAGTTGACCTGTGGTCCGTTTCTGTTTTATCACAGCTGATAGCTGACACAGTAGTCCCAGTTCAAGATGAGTTAGTCCCTACTTTACAGTTTCAGAACAGAGTATTGTTCTTTCTCTTAGTAAAATTGTATCTACTCAAATCCTTTTAACATGTGTAGATATAGTATATATTTGTGCTATTTTTTTTCCTTCCTAATAAGACTGAAAGTGCTGGGGCTCAGTGGTGAAGAGTACTTGTCGCTCTTCCAGAAAACCTGGTCTCACTTCCCAGTACCCATGACGGCAGAATCAAATGGTCTGTAACGCCAGTCTCAGGAGACCCAGTGCCCTCTTCTGGCCTTCAAGGGCACCTGACTCACAACAACATGCATACACACAGAGGGACAACGCACACACATAAGATAAAAGAAATATTAAAAAGATTGCCAGCACCTCGAGAAATGCCTGTGTTTACTTGTTTGTTTGTTTGGTGTGTTTTGTTGCTGCAGTGCTGGGGATTGAACCCAGGGCCCTCTGTGTGTGTTAGACAAGTGCTCTATTACTGAACTGTAGCCACGGCCCCTATATTTGCTGGGTTTTAATGCTAAAGTATGACAGAGGTTTAAGAATGAGAGATTCCAGGCTGGTGAGATAGTTCAGTGCCTTCCACCCACCATGGTGGAAGGAAAGAAATGACTTCCTAGGTTATCCCCAACTTCCACGTGAAAATCATGATGCAAGTGCCCCCATAAAGAATGAATGCATAAATAAATGAGAGAATTAAAAAGAGGTTCCCCTTCAGAAATTTGGTTCATTTACAAATAGGCTGGTTTAATCGGAAGGAGGGTGGCTGTAAGCAATCTAGGTGTCCATCTCAAGGCTCACACTCCAGTGTGGCTGTGAATCCAAGTGTATCATGTGACGTGCAGTACCTTCTAAAGAAGTAATTGTCACCCAACTTAGCATGTTTCCCTTTGTGTCTCCTAATGACTGGTGTTACCACAGCCTTCCACACGATGGCAGTCCAGACCCTCTTTTCATGTGCTAGAACATGAACACCTTGTTTTTTTAGAACACCTTGTTCATGCCCTTGATAACTCTTAAAACCTTTTTCTCTTGCTGTAGGTGGGCGGTATCAAACCGGGAAATGCTCATAGCCCAAAACAGCTCCTTGGAATTTAAGCTACACCGACTGTACTTTATTAGCTTGTTAATGGGCGGAACTACAAATCAGCGAGAAGCATTACAGTATGCGAAAAATTTCCAGCCATTTGCCCTAAATCATCAAAAAGGTGAGATTGGAGAAAGGCAGCCTTTTTCCTTGTACTGTGGCTAGGGGTGTGGTCAGGTAGGGAGAGCACAGGGAGTTGAGACAGCATCTCTAATTATCCTGTGTCAGCCTCCAGAATGCTGAAATGCAGATGAGCACCACCAGCCTGAGCAGAGATTTCTAGTGTTTGGAAGGAGCCAGTAGCCACCACTTGTGCTCAGCATACACATTTGCTGTGGACTAAAATTGTTGGCATGACTGGCAGTAGAAACACTCTGCCCTGACACTAGAGCAGCACTGCAGCATTGAGCCAGAGGCATTAGCAGAATTAGGGACTCCTTAAAAGACACTGACAAGACCAAGTGAGCTTGCCCCTTGGCCATTCCCTCTCTCCATGTGCTGCTGCCACGTTTCAGTGTGGTGAGTATGGCTTCTTCTTCACCAACCTGATGTGGGAGTGTAATACTAGAAATTTCAAGTTCAACAGTTTCAGTGCTTCCCTTTACTCTCCTTTCCGTGTCCTTAATTTAGGGTGAGGGACTTTGTAATCAAGCCTAGGGACGGGAATGTTTATAGTATTTTAGAATGGGCCACAGGGGTTAGTTATGTTTGTAGCTTTCTCAACCCAATGTTCACAAGTAAATGCTGTTTCAGACATGACTGCACATCTCCATTTGGCTGATGCTTTCTCTTTTAGACATTCAGGTATTGATGGGAAGCCTTGTGTACCTGAGACAAGGGATTGAGAATTCACCATATGTTCACCTACTTGATGCAAACCAGTGGGCTGACATCTGTGACATCTTTACACGGGATGCTTGTGCCCTGCTGGGGCTCTCTGTGGAGTCTCCTCTCAGTGTCAGGTGCAGTAATGGACCCTGGTTACTCTGAAATGGGCAACTTTTCCTGTTGTCTTTGACTAAACTAGCAGATTGTGTTGTCTTTGGGAGAAGTGTGCAGTTGGTACTTCAAATGCTTGCCACACTCAGCAGTAGCACAGTTTTAGGGCAGCAGTTCTCCAAGTTCTCCTGGGAATCAGGAAGTCCAACACTCTGTTCCACTGCTGACATTTTGCACAGATGATGCAGAAACAGAATTGAGTTAAATGTGAAGGTCTGTGTTTTGGGGCATTGATGCCAGCCTCAGCAGGTAATTGCTGTGCTCCTCACTGCCGAGCTGGCTGCCTAGGAAATGCCTGCTGAGCTCTCCGGCACTCTGGGAAGGCAGTAAACATTGAGCCTTTGTAGCATTCTGTAGGACACGTAGGGCATTTGTATAACGCGCTTGGTTTCACGATGCAGTGTGATGCTTGTCTTGTGCAGAATGCAGTTTTCACTTGAAATAATTTGCAACAGACACTCCAGTGTCATGTTTCTTGTGATCTTAAGTGAATTAATCAGTACATTTTAATTTCTAACATTAAAGTGATACAATCCACAAACACAGAACCATAGCCACTCACTCTGCATTCTTAACAGTTTCCCCAAGTGAATGAAGTGGGCTTGCTGCGTAAAGGGAGCAAGTGACGCCAAGTGTGCGTCTTCGGACACAGCAAGAAAGGCCAAGATTTTAGGCTAAAGCGGAAATCTTCGGTTTTGTGCTTATAAAGCCTTTTCTGATGAGATTGGCGAGGAGATGGTAGTTGTTTTTTTATGTTGTAAACTGGAAGTTTAAATTCACATAACCTTTACGTAATCATGCTCAGAGAGAAGACAGGCCCGGAAGTATCTCTCCCCATTTAAACACGAAGGCACACACACTGTGTCTGGAGGCCACGGGCACGTAGCTCTTGTACTTCCCAGCCCTCCTTTAAACGATGGCTCAGCTTCTTGCAGTGACGGCTCCTCCCTTTCTACACTGAATGCCGGAGCCGCCTCTCTTCCGACAGGCAGAGCCAATCACTGTTTTAGTTACCGAGAGTTAAACCGTCCTATCAGAAAATGGTCTTTTTGAAGTTTTCTTTTTTTCTTCTTTTCTCCCATAGGTTTATGTTGTATAGCACTATGGTTTTATGTTTTGCTTGTAAAAGGAATAATTTTTTAGTAACTCCAGGAACTATAGCTGAGAGGTTGGAGGAGAAAATCATTTTATTTTTCTTTTAGAGCAGCTGCTCTGTACCCACTTGCCGGGTCTTACGGGGTTGGTATCCTTGGAGCTGGCACTGATGCTGCCTCTTTCGCCCTCAGTTTCTCAGCAGGTTGTGTGGCACTACCAGCACTGATTAATATCAAAGCTGTGATTGAGCAGAGGCAGTGTACTGGAGTCTGGAACCAGAAAGACGAATTACCCGTGAGTTCTGTTGACGATTGCCCTTCCTGCTGTAGAAGATAGATGTTCTAAGAGCTAAAAGTAATCATCATACCATTAACCAGGAAATACAGGTGTAGCCATTCAGCAGGTGTTTTGTTTTTGTTTCTAAATGCTCGTAACATGAGTGAAAAATCAGGATATATAGCTCAGTGGCAGACTGTTTGCCTAGCTGGCTTGAGGCTTTACATCCAGCACCACTCTAAAAAGGAAAAGGAGCCAGCTAACTAGTTACATAGGTATGAGGCGGGTGATGGTGCACACTAATTCCAGCACCCAGGAGGCAAAGGCAGGCAGTTCTTTGTGAGACTGAGGTCAGCCTGGCCTACATAGTGAGCTCTAGAGCAGCCAGAGCTTCATAGTGAGACCCTGGCTCAACAACAACAAAAAACAAAACAAGAAAATACATATGAGGAACGTAGTATCTTTTGGAGACATTAGAGGAGTGTATCTGAATTTTGACTTGAAGGTGCAGTTGCAGGCTGATGAATGCAGACCTCAGCAATGGGGAGAATTGTGCATTGTTAGCAGACACTGTTTTGTAGTGAACTCACTTGTGGATAATAGTTTATCTGTAAAAGGAGGGCCCCCCTCTCTTTATGGACTACTAAGGCCTAGAGGTGACAGGCATGTTGTGGTTATGATGTGAGGTGCAAAGTTTACTGTGTGTTTCCTCTTGCAGCAGACACTAATAAGACTTTATCCTGCAATTACCATTTCTGACACAATTGTCACAGGCCCTGAAGGGCTGAATAAGCCTTGGGTATTGGCTTCTTTTGCCACACCTGCCCACAGGTTTGTCTGCAGTTCTTCCAACTGTAAGCCTATCAGCTGGTTGCACCAGCTTGAGGAGCTTGTTGAAGACGGTTTGTGATTAAAGGCACAGGTGCCTTCCTAGTGCTCCACGTGGTCAGGACACAAGCAGCGCCCACTCAGCTGCTGCTGCTGCTTGAGCAAACGAAGAGCTCAGTTCCTCAAGCAGGTGCCCAGCTGTGGCAGCTCTGTGACCACGCCATGAACATCTTTGTAATCTGTACACTGAAGGGCAGCCTCTAGGACCCCAGCTGACAGCAAGCACTTGGGGCTGGGCAAGCACTTGAGGCTGTGGTTGGTAATCTCAGGATTGCTTTGATGTTGGGTGTGGCTTTTGTCCTCCTCCTTTTTTCTTTTTATAAGATACTGTTACTATGTAGACCATTTTGAGTTTTGTCTGATCCTCCTGGGTTCTGGGATTGTAGGTGTGTTCCACCATTTTTTGTGGTACTGTAGTTTGGACTCAGATCTCTATGCATACTGAACTCCATCCCTTACCCTTAGTCAGTTTTCCTTAAAGAATCTTACTAACAGACTTATTTTATTTTTTGAGTCAGTGTCTCACTGTCTGGCATGGAACTTGCTATATAGATCAGGCTGGCCTCAAACTCAAATCCCTTTTCTCTGCTGGGATTAAAGGTGAGTGCCACTACACCTGGCAGTAAAGAACTTTTTGAGCAACAGCCATTGTAGATTGAGGAGGAAGGAAAACAGTGAATTTGTAGAAGTTCCTGCTAGATGGTTTCAAGCTTTTATATGATTTGATTTGTTTGTGGCAAAAACACAATGCTAATTCCATCCATAAGCTTTAATGTGCAAATCACAAAAGATCCTGTTGAGATTTAGCCTAAGCTGGTATTAGTGGCACAAGCCTATAATTCCAGGCACTTGGGAGGCTGAGGCAGGAGGATCATAAGTTCAAGGCCTGCCTGGACAACTTAACGAGATCCTATCTCAAAAAGCAAAAAAAGGCACCTGTACAAGTGGTGGGGCAGATGGTGGTGCTGGCCTAAAGCTTGCCTAGCCATGTGCAAATGCAAATGCAAAAAATAAATAAACAGGCTTACCTCCCTGTTTCAGGTTTTCTCTGGACCACTACATGCAAATTACATAGGAAACTCACATCTGAAGCACACACAGAAGATAACTGTGTAGACTGCCCGTGGAGGAGTTTATCACCTGACCAAAATGCTGTCTACAGGACAGTTGGGGCACCTGGTGGCTTTGCCCCTGGTATACATTCTGATGAATTTTCAGGGTGCTTAGGCCAGGGATGAGGCTTAATGGTGGCCACTCATGGTCCAGGCTGAGTTTGCTGCCTGTTAAAACCAAAAAAAGGTGTTTAACTTCTGAAGCATCATGTTTGATTCTCTCAGACCTCAGAATTCTGTTTAAAAAGCAGTAGTGTAATTTTGCAGACCAGTTTAACTCAACTGTGAATCCTGAGATTTCCCTTTCTTTGAGACAGTTTCGCTGGAGTCACCTCCACAAATGTTCTTGCTGTGTGGTGCGTGGTGACATGGTAGTTTTCAGAATTTGACTAGCCTCTGTGCATTTTTCTCTTCTGAACAGATTGAAGTGGATCTTGGTAAAAAGTGCTGGTATCACTCCATATTTGCCTGTCCCATTCTTCGTCAGCAAACAACAGATAACAATCCACCCATGAAATTGGTTTGTGGTCATATTATATCAAGAGATGCCCTGAATAAAATGTTTAATGGTAGCAAGTAAGTGTCTGACTTCTTAAATATAAAATAAATCAAACCAAACTTCTTTTGGGAAGGTAGGATGTAATAAGTATAAATGAACGTACTAGAACTGACTCTGTCTGCCTGTCTTGTCTTGTCTGTCTGTCTGTCTATCTGTTTGTCTGTCTGTCTATCTATCTATCTATCTATCTGTCTGTCTATCTATCTAGTTTTTGGAGACAGGGTTTCTCTGTGTAGCCCCGGCTGATCTATTGATCAGGCCAACTCAAACTCAGAGATCTGCCCATTCCTGCCTCCCACCATGCTAAAGCCATAACTAGATTTAGAAATGAGTTTCTTAACTATTCAGCAAAAGTGGATGACATATAAATATGTATGTATTCTTTGGGTGTGCACCCGCTCCCTCCAGGATTTTAAGAGTAACCTCTGTGTTCCCGTCTCCCTTCTGTGCTTTGTTTTATATGTTTGTTATTATTGTTGATAAAGTTATGGAGTAGCATGGCATGGGTACATGCTTATAATCTCAGCACTTGAGCAGTAGAGGCAGGAGGACCCAGAGTTCAAGATCATCCTCAACTACATAGCAAGTTGGAGAGGCCATCCTGAGCTACATCAGATTGTCTCAACCTACTTCCTACCCCCCTACCAATGTAGACTGCTCTGCAGTATAGAAATATGGTTATTTAGCCAGTTTCCTATTGATAATTTCCTACCATTGTATTCATCGTTCAAAGTGGATAGACATTTGTAGTTTTTACAGGTAATGAGCCCAACTTTAAAAAAAAAAAAAAAAGCCTCATGGTATTCTATCTTAGGCTGTTAAGGGAGTCTTCATTGGTGTTGGTTCGGGCCCCATTGTGGTAAGATCCGTTCCTGTGAGGTCTCTTGCTTGAAAGAAATTGCTTATATCCTTCCCAGACCACACAGAACCCCTGGCAGTGCAGATCACTGGTGACTTTGTTTACATGGAGCCAGTGTTCTTTGTCACAGAAAGGCACGCAGGCTGTTCTTTGTGCAGGCTCAGCAGGACACAGCAGATTTGCTGTCCTTGAATAGATTACACAGTCATACATTTGGAATTCATTTAGGGACAGGTGCAGCATAAACCTTGGTGAGCCAAGATTAGATTTACTTCTGCAACTCAGGAGTCAGTTTTCAGAAAAACTGCCTTTGTTTTACCTGCAAAAGTTTTCACCAATGATTAAGTACTGAAGAGGCTTTCAGGGTAAGATCTGACTTGGGTGTTACTTTCTGTGACCCTTCAAAGCCTGGCTGGTTACATTGCGTTAAGGGAGCATAGTTAATCTCCAGACAAAACTGACACATAAACTGTGCTTTTGCACATGTTCTAGGTGTGTGCACAGGTGTTAAAATGTACTCTGTACCTAAGTGGAAATGAAGTGCTAGCTGCTGATCTTGTTCCTTGACACAATCTTTTCTATCTTGTATTTAGATTAAAATGTCCATATTGCCCAATGGAACAAAGTCCAGGAGATGCCAAACAAATATTTTTCTGAAGAAATGAGTTTGTTTGCAGTTTGTAAGTGAAACTGAATTATGGGTGCATTCGAGACGAGAGCGTTCCATTGACTGCAGCTGTGAAGGACTGCCGGGTCATAAGCTGTGCTCCAGAAGCTGCCGACGCAGTAGCGCGCACGGAGGGAGTGCTCCGGATGGGGTTACATAGGGCTTTATTCACTCTTGGTCTTCGTTCTGATCAAGCAAACACACCAGCAGTTGTCATTCAGTGCAGGTTTTTGTACTTACTATGTGGTGATTTTTTTACTTCTTAAAAGCAGAAACAGAAATCGACCTTCCTGACATGTGTTTAATATTCCTCCTGCTTTTACTTTTGTCATTTTCTTGGTAATTGTAAGCTTGAGACTGTTTGTGGAAGAACTTTCTTTCTTGTTGTGTATACATAATTAAATGAAAATTCTTTATAGGAGTTTGACGAATTGTGGTTATAAAACAAATTTGCTTTTCTTTTTCTTTTTGGCTTAAGGAAGAACTGTGATAAATTCCAAATTTGTGTAGCTTTTTCATGTTTTTCTCTGCTTCAGCTCTTGCTTCACAGTCAGCACGCCTGCATTTGAGTTCTGCCTGTAGTCCCAGCAGGCTGCCTGTTTAAAATCCCATCGTGAATTTAGCAGGCTGTGTGCGAATGAAAGAGATATTATTGGGTTTTTTTTTTTCTTTTATTACCAAGAGGTGCTTTTTAAAAAGTGTGTTCAATAAATGAAATTCCGAAGTTAGGGTGTCACTAAGTTGATATATGCTCTCTCGGTCTTAGCACTCTATCCTTTGAATCTGCCTTCGAGACCTGGTGGGGTGTCACATTAGCTTACCACCATAGGCACAGTGTTGTGCATGTGTATATAAATATGTGCACAGCACCCAACATTGTGTGTGAAAGGGAAGAAGCATGTTCCAGTTCTGAATGCAGTTGCCAGACTCATCACTTCCGATCCTAAGGATACATGCTCGCAACTCCGTACTGTGGACCATTTTTACTGCTGTTCTCTGTTAAAGTTAGTGTATTCACGCCTCTCTCCCGCAGTGTCTCATCTCATTGACTGTGAACCTGTATATTAATCAAATGGCTACAGATAATGATCTTTTCTTTTGTGAGGTATCTTCATTTAATGCACTGCCCAAGTAGAGCCATGTGTAAGAGTTATTCTCTGTATGAGGAACTACATGGAAAAGACTTCTGTGGACACAATTCTGACTTAAACCCATGAAATACTTCGTCTTGACAAAGTGCTATGTGGAAATCACCAAATATTTCACAACTGTATTTCATCCGATGTAGATCTGAACATCAACATAGGAATACTTTCATGAGAAGATGAAAAAAGTTGTGAACACAGAAGCAAAGAGAAATGTGACTCTTCCTGTTTTAAACAACAGATGGACTCGGTTTAAGGGAATGGGGGTAACACCTTTGGTGCTAAGTTAATTAGAAATTGTCAGCATTCACAGTGGTATACTGGCCCTGGATGGCATCTCCTGAAATGTTTATCTGGAGAGCTGGCATTTGTTTGTATAAGGAAAGAATGATCCTGCAGAAAAGCCTGTGAAGTGACCACGTGGTCAGTTTCATGTTGATGCCTACTGTGTGCTGTGTATGTCATGGTTGGCCCAGCTCAGAGTGCATGCTTTGTTCAAACTCAGCCTAGCTTACAGTGACTCCTGCTTCACTGTGGGTATACTCTGTGAGGTCCCTTCTGTCCCATGAAGCAGCGGAAGAGCAGAGACGCCTCTGGACTGCAGGGCAGGTACAGTGCCAGGCAGTATCTGTTGAGGGTGTAAACTCGTTTACTATAGATATTTTTCCCTTTGAATAATTAGAGTGACAGGTTTGTTTTTTTTAACTTCGTTATTCCTAAGCCAAATTTAGTTTTCAGCCCCATTCCCCACCCCCATAGCTTATTCTTACTTTCCCACCTCAAACATCTACACAGGATTTAGACTTCACATAAAGTTTGTGTGAGGCTGGTGGCAAATATTTTTGGAAGCAAGATTCTTCACCCAGTTGGCTCAGGCCATTTTAAGGACAAAGGCTCTGCCTGGTCCTCCTGGTGCTGGGAGTCACATTGATTTTTTCTTGTGGAGCTCATGAAACTTCAGAAAGAGTGAGCTTTAACAAGTGTTTTTGACCTTACAGCTTCCTCTGTGAGGTCTTGCAGTTCCACTGGGCAGGCAGGACAAGGGCCAAAAAAATGAAACTTGATCTGACAAATGGCCGTGGAAGTTAGGTCGTGGGCCCTTCTTTAAGAGCGTGGACTGACCTGTGAGAGACTGCCTGCAGCAGAGGTGGGGTTGACCAAAGATGCTGACCTCTGTGCTCTAAGCCTCCTTCCCAGTGGCGCAAGGCCCCGGCATTGCCGGCGTCACGCTCATGCTGGCACCTAGGAGGCACGTCTTGTTAGTCAGTCAGAAAACAGGCATTGGGAACAGCTGCAGAATGGTTTCTATTGAGAGCCATTTCCTTTCCGGTTGTGGACATTGTCCACCATGGACTCTGCTAAAACCAACAAAACCTTATTAGCAAGTCTTTAGATTCTGGTGTAGCCAGAGCCTCTCCACAATGGCTAAGGTGTCGCTGCTCTTTTTCTCCTTTGTGTGATCATTACAGATGCCATTTCTGTTTATTGATGATTTTATGAAACTTGTAATACATAAATGAACGGGTATTGGTGCCTCTTTATTTTTAAAAAATTGAAAAAGAGCCACCTCATATTCATAGAGTGTGTATTTTGTGAGTGTGTGAGCATTTAATTGAAAATAAGAAAGTTATAAAGTAAATTTTTTGTTGTACTTTTTCCACAGCAGCTAATGTGTAGGGAGACATTAAACCCACACCAAATCATGTGGGGATGAGGACCTTCCCCATCTTCCTCTCCGGGTAGCCAGTGCCACAGGCTGTGCAGCTCACACACTGCATTTTTATGTTGTGTTACTCCCACCTCACTGGTGGCAGCCTTTGGGACAGTGGGTATCCAAAGCCAAGAGCTCTTGGTTTATCTGCACAGTACAAGCTGCTGTAGACTACGCTAGCCCTCTGGTTTCCCAGACCAACCTCTCATAAAGCAGACGGACAGCCACGCTGCGGGTCTGTCTAGTCAGCCGACTCAGGTTATCTTCAGGGACGGTGTGGAGGCGTGGTTTGTTCCAGTTCATCTCCAGGATGTGTATGTTGAAGACAAACCAAATACTTCTCATCACTGATCTGTCTGTACGCTATCTTTGGTAACACTAGTACACTGTGGTCTTGAACCCACAGAGGGAACATAAAGCAATGGTCACAAGGCTGGGTGTTCTGTGAGCCTGCCAGCTGACAGGTTGTATGTGGTTCTGTAGTGTTTACCATTAGCAGGTACAGACTTCACAAACTTTTCATACTGAGTTATAATTGAGTAGATACCAAAAAAAAAAAAAACAGAGTGGCAAATGTATTTCAGTAGCAGATGAGGCAGTTAGTTTTAGGGTGAATTTTCCACTGTTGATTTACTTCAAAATGTAGCACGAGAAACAGCTTTGTTCTTCAGGCATTTTTTAAGCTGTAGCAAGCATATGCTTCATTTCTTTCCAAAGCGGCAAAAGTAGCTAGAATCGCTTACAGCACATGCTTCGATCCATGGTATGGGTGGACGCCTACCCTTTTTTTTTTTTTTTTTTTTTTTTTAAATAGCAGTCTTAAGCTACTCACAGCCAGGCAGATGTTGGGTTCTGTAGGATTTAGTGCCTGAAGATTTCTTTGGGAAGGGGTTGGAGTGCGTGTTCTGGGGACGGGAGGGCAGCAGAAGGAACCTGTGTGAGTGAGTGTGCATGTGTTGGAGCTCACCATCCCCCCTGAAGCTAGCAAGCTGCCCACGACTGCAGCGTGCATGTATTTCTTCGCCGTGTTCTCTGGCCTACGCTAAGGACTCATCAGATCGTCTTGCTCAGATGGCTCAGGATTGTATTCTTTCGCTTACCCCACGCTCCTGGGTTCTGTAGTGTTTCTATGATTATGAATAGTGTTGCACTGTAATCTATCATATAGAGCTATATGTATGGAAATTTTTGATCAGTTTTTTAAGAGATGTATCCTGTTTGCAAAGGCACAATAAAATTGCATCTTCTAGATTATAGGCAATAAAGGTAACAATAAACCTTATTTAACAAATCATACTGATACTCTCTGCTTATTTGATTTTGGGGGAAAATGTCTAACATATCTAAGTAGTTTCAGGGACTTCACTTAAACTTAAATATTCTGAATATTTAATTTATAAACTTGAGACTGATATAATAGAGTTTTGGAAAACTATAAGAAATGCTTTGTTAATGTGTGTATTCCTATGTAAAGCACATGGCTTCTCCCGTGTATATTTTTTAAAATTAAAGAATTGCACATTTAAAAAGTGTTGTGGAGCCAGTCTGTAAACTTACCAGGTGGCAGAGGTAGGGGCGGGGTGTGGAGGTGCTCCTCCTGTGAGAGGAGAAAGCCCCTGTCTGCATCTGCCTAGTGTCTGTCAACATTTCACCACCAGCATGTGAGAAGAGGTGGCTGGGCACCTTCTAGAGTTTGAGATGAGGAGACTGTTTCCAGGTTCCTCCTCCCTCATGCTCATCTTGTGCTCTGCCTGGAGAAGAATAGGTTGCTGGGGTGCGGGGTGTACCTCAGCCCTGCTGGGCAGTAACAGGTTGAATATCTAGCTAAGGCCATGGAGATCAGGGTTTATTTGTGCTCTTTTTGTCTAGTTAAAAGAGATTGAGATTATTACCAAGGAAAAAATCTTGTGAAATGCCCTGAAAGAACCCCTTGCAGCAACCTGGATGTTGGACTGTCTTTCAGAGCAGAACCATGGTGCCTCCAGAGTTTGGATTCCCTTGGTGTCTGTCCTAGTTTGTTTTGCTCTCACAAACACCATGACCAAAGACTACTTGCCCACAGGCCAGTCTGTTGGAGACAATTCCTTGATTGAGATTTCCCCTTCCCATTGACAAGAGCTAACCAGCACAGTATCATCAAGGGAAGGCCCCTAATGCTCTAGCTCTTGGATGACTTAAAATTTGCTGGTGGTGTTACATGTCTAGGCATTATGTTAGCAGCTTCCAGCTCTTAGTAGATAATACCTTTGTCACACCATGATAACAGCTGTCAGGCTACTTTAGGTGAAAGGCATGTCTGCCAAACACTTCAGTTGGACCTGAGGTTGATGAAAGTGCTCGATATTTATTCCTTAATATTGCACCTGTTTCCTTTTTCTGCCTTAACCTTGGGGTTGGGTTGTATTCTAGTTTCTGGGCGTGTAAGACATTGGTCATTTGAGAAATGCTCATTGCTGTTAGAATACAGGGTTGACTCAAGCTTGACTTGCCTAGTTTCTCCCCTTCCAACCCCCACTGAAAGCTAATGACACCCACCAATCACCATGTCTAAATACAGGCTACAATGTCTGAAGAAAAGTGACAGGGCCTGGCGAGCTGGCTCAGTGATTAAGAGTACTAGTTGCTTTTACAGAGAACTCACATGGTGGCTCACAACTGTCCATTACTCTAGCTCCAGGGGGTCTGATGCCCTCTTGACCTCTGTGAGCACCGGGCATGCTTATGGCGCACATATATACATACAGGCAGAACACTCACAAATCTTCTTTTAAAGTGACACTTGAGTTCCTGAAAAGAGCTCTGCTGAAAAGACATGAATGTCCATCCCCGTGGTTAGCCATCTTCCTTACTGTTCTAGCCTTTATCTGTGACTCCCATAAGCTCCGGGAGTGGGGAAGCTAGGTTATAATCAAAGCTCCTTCATTCTGTGGCCACTGAATAAAGCCTTTCTGCCCGACCGTCACCTCTCAGACTTTGGTTTCCTAGGGGCTAAGCTTTGGGACCAGAACCTAATAACAGTATCCAGGAAACAGTGTAGGTCCCTCCAAGGCACATTTGGAACTAATCATCCTGGTGGTATAGTTGAGACTAATAGCACCTCTCCTTAGGTCAAGCTCTTGTGGTATGTGTATGCAGGGGTGCCCTTGGCTACCTTGGGGGCTCTGAGATCCCCGGGCATAACATTGTGTCCACTTAGAAGGGAGACCATGGGGCCCAGAGAGATGGTTCTGTTTTAAGAGTACTTGCTCTTTCAGAGGACCTGAGTTCAGTTCCCAGCACTCACATCAATGGCTGCTGTGTTGGTATCACATTAAAGAAAAGATTCTTCTTGGAGTAGTTAAACCAAGAGTAAGCCCACATTTGAATTCTCCA
>JAMJFZ010001195.1:665000-707500 GCA_026225945.1 Cricetomys ansorgei | reverse complement strand
TGTAGCAAGAGCCTCTTTAATGTAGTGTCAGCCTCCTACCCACCTCAGTCTTTGATGGCTCTGAGAACTTGTCCCTAGGGTGTCAGCAAGAATGAATGGGGGAATGACCTCGGCTCCCATTTCCTCTAGTGCTTGTGGCACCCACGTGGGACTCTGCACTGCTCAGGAGAGGTTAGAGAACCTGCCTCAGGCCACACAACCACCAGGCAGCTGAAGCAGGGTCTGAGCCCACTTAAAGGGCTTCCGGAGCCTTCCGGAGTTCCAGGAAGGCGAGCTATAGAAGCTTGATTGTTTTAAGTCACCAGGTGACCTGATTCTTATCCCATACCTGAAAACTGAGCATCCAGGGTGTGAGGTGCCACCTCAGCCAAGAAGGGCACTGGAACTCAAAGACCCTGGACTTGCTGTCACGGTAAAAATGTGTGTTATTTCAGCGTTAGGTGAGTGATCGCAGAGGCTTCTCTAAAACCTCTCTGCTTTCAGTTACCACTCAGGTATTTGAATTCCTGGAGCGCTAATTTGCATAGCTTTGGGTTTTTCTGTTTTACATTTCAAAATGGGAGTCTTCAGTAGAAGGGGTCATAAGAGATTGTCTTGCAGAAGCAACCAAGTACCCCCTGGATTATGAAAATATTTCACAGTTTTTTGTCTTTATGCCCTTAGCATATCACCTGCAACACAATCACACTGGAGATCTGTAATACTGGCTTTGTTTAAAATGATGTCTAAGGGCTGGAGAGATGGCTCAGTGGTTAAGAGCACTGGCTGCTCTTCTGGAGGACCTGGGTTCAAGTCCCAGCACCCGCATGGCAGCTCACAACTGTCTGCAATACCAGTTCCAGAAGCTCTGACACCCTTACACAGACATACATGCAGGCAGAACACCAATGCATATAAAATAAAAATAAAAAAATTAAAAAAATGACGTCTAAGCTGCTGAACTCAGATTCCTACAGGGAGATACAAGGAGCACAAAACACAAACCCAAGTATGAACTGTGAAATACTTCCATCGACTGGAAGGAAGCCCCAGCCAGCCTGCCGAACAAGGAAGGCACAGTGAGTTTTAGATGGAAGCTGTAAGTTTGATATTGGCAGTGTGACCTGAGACAAATCACTCATGTCCTAAACCTCAGTTTTCCCTTCTGTAAAATGGAGGGCACAGTATCTACTTTAAAGATGGTTATGAAACTTGAAATAAAAAACAAAACAAAACATACAGTTGTCCTTGCTACTTAAAGTGGAACTAGATATTGACCCCACTTGGGGTACCCCCTTGGATAGCTGAATCTTTGGAGTTCCTTTTATATAAAATGGTATATAGCCTAGGCACCTTGCCCTGCCTCACAGGTCTACATGGCCTGTAATGCCTAAGACTGTAAAATCTGTGTTACCAGTTGAATAGCCATATTGTTTAGGGAATAATGGGGAAAAAATTTCTGTGCATAATGGGCATGCCTGCCGATGAGGTGGGACCCACAGACGTGGGGCGTGGACGGCTGACTGCTAGCTGCTTGCTAGCTTGCATCGGTAGGGCTGGTCGTGATCCTCTGACTGATCGGGCCTCTGCCCCTTCAGGTGGGTTTTTTTTATGTTGCGGCTGAAAGTTGGGGGCGATGATAACTACCAGATGAGGCTGTGGCTGCTGTGTAGGTTCAGAAGGGTTCTGAGTGAAGCCCCTCGTCCCAGTGCCAACCGGGACAACACTTGTGAGAGGCTACCCCTCGGGAGGCAGGAGCTGACCTAACCTGAGGGCAAAGCAGAGTGGGGGCTGAGGTCTCTCTCAGACGCTGCTGTTAGTTTTCTGATCATTTCAGAATGACTGAGCTGGGATTGGGTGGGGCAGACATTTGAGCTACCAGAGACCTAACTGCCTCGGGTCCTTTGTATCTCCTGACAGGAACCCACGGTCTGCTTTCCCACAGGAAAATTACGAACTGGGGGCATTGTTTATTATGTTTTAGTAATAAAACTTAGCTTTTTTTTTTTTTTTAAAAAAGATCAATCAAGAGGGGAAGGAGAGAGGTGTCTAAAATACACCTCAAACACCCATATAGAATCATCTAGAAAGGGAAAGGAGCCCATGTACTTCTGGAGCTATGCTGAGTTGGAGATTTTTTTTTTTTTTTTTTAAATGGTGGCGGTGAGCTAGAGCAAACTAGATTTCCAGAAAGTCACACTGGCCTTCTGCTTCTCCTTGTTCGGGGCTGACTAACTCCTGGTCCCTGTCACCAGGACATCCTGGCCATGACCTCTCTCTGGGAAAGATTCCTGAACCACCTGCCACAGGGCAGCCAGGACCACTGAGGCCTCGGCTGCCCCCGGTGAGCTGCTGAGAGTTCAGAGACTTACTCACCTGGGACACTTGCAGACCTGCCTCCGGTTCCCTGGACAAGGAAGAAGGGAGAGTGAATGTCTCTTACAGTCTCGAGGTGCTGGTTTCCTCTGCTCTAGTCCTTTGAAGATCGTAACTCTTCAGAGCTGGAGTGGACACTATTTGCCCACTCTGTCCTCGAGCGTCAGTTAAAAATGAAGCATTACAAACTCGGTTTGGTAGCCTATGCGTGTGGGCCCAGCATTCCCAAGTGGAGGGAGGGAGAAGGAGCACATCAGAAGTTTAGGGTTATCCTAAGCTACATAACTAGCTTTAGGCTAGCCTAGACAACATAAAATTCTGTCTCCAGTGGGGGAACAAGTCACTGAAAGTGAAGATATGGGTGGATCTGGGAATCCGTAGACCTGGCTGGCACAGTCACCTGCACAGGGCTCCGGAGTGAATGTATAGGAGGGTGGGACCCAGGGCAGCCATTGTTCTGACCCAGCCCTCCTGGGGTCCAGTCTCAGGGCCACAAAGGCCTCATCCCTGGTGGGTTTACGCTATCCTGGCTGTGCTAACTGCTGACTTAGCTGCCTCTGGGGTGCCTGGAGCTTCAGGGGTGTGAAGAACCAGCTGCAGGGGTCCCGCAGGGCGGCTCAGGAGCTCCCACAGGGACTGTCTGGAATGCCTGTGAAGCACAGGGGTGAGGCAGACCCCTCCCCGCGGGGACTCCCCAGGACTTACTGTGGCAGCAGATGAGCGTGATGACCAGGGACAGCAGAAGGGCCCCGCAGAGTCCCGCCAAGGGTGCCCAGATGTAGATATCACAGGTGAAGTCCAAGCCCGTCCTCTCCACTGCCAACATGGGTGGCCTTTAGAAACCGCTGGAAAAGCCTCCCGCCCCGCCCCCCGCGCCTAGCACCCCTCCCTGTCCAGGCCTCTCTCCCTCCAGGATCAGGATTTTCTTGGCAACCGCGGACCACGAGGCCACCTAACCTGAGCCTTTCGCCCCGGGCCGGCAAACTTCTGGTCGCAGGGGCTGGGATGTCCCTTTGGGGGTCACTGTTGTGGGTGGCCGGGGCACTGGCGTGGTGGTGGACTTCCCTGCAGGAGCAACAGGGTGCTGCGGGTCAGGCTGGGGCTGTGGGGGTACTGGTGCTCCAGCCCCCTCCCGCTTTGCCTTTACCCAAGAAGGCGCCTCCTCCTGGCTTTTTGCTAGAGGAAGAAGGGACCCCTGGATACTTGCTGGGCCGCTCACCAGCTCTTCGGGTCTCCTGGGCCTGGAGCAACTGGCCTACACCCACCCAGCAATACCCGGGCTCCGCCCTCCTCCCCCCGCCCCCTCCCCCCTCCCGGAGAGCCAACAGGAACAGGATCACACAAGCATCCAAATCCCATCCCAGATCCCGGGCATTAAGAGTCACCTCCCAGCACTTTAGCCTCAGTTTTTCTGGTCTGTGAAATGGGAACAGTGTGGAAGTAGCGGCCCCCCTGCCCCTCAAGGGACCAAGAGAGTTAAGAGGAGAGCGTTTCTCTGTGTGAAACGTGTTCAGATGCGAACCCCTAACCCCCAGGAGAAGGGACCTCTGCGCCCAGACCTTGCAGAAAGAGCGGCACAAGAGGACTGAAGAACAGCTTTGAGCTTTTAAAGACCAAGCAGAAATAGTAGCCTTGATTCTCCTCGCCGAACTTTTTCAGGGTGAGCGTGTACTCATCTCCATTCCTCTGGGCGGAGAACCAAGACCCTTCATCACGGGACCGACTGAAGGAGAGGTACGAGATGAAGATGGGCTTAGATTTGGGCTCGGCCTTCTGGAAGACCCAATTGCATCCTTGTACGTCCCGGGTCCGCACTTCGCATTTCAGCTCCACCTTCTGGTCAAATTTGTCGACCCTCGCCGTCGACATTTTGAACTCCACATCCTGGAGCTTAGCGACATCTGCGCCTTCTGCGCCGGGAGAGGAGGGTGAGCCGGGAACCCCCCACACCTCCACCACCCTCGGTGCGCCCCATCCTCTGCCGTCCCTGGGACCAACGACTCACCGAGCAGCAGGGCCAGGGACAGAAAGCAGGTCACCCGCGAGGCCATGGTGTGCTCCCCACCAGCAGCTCAGGTCAAGCCGGCGCGCTAGGGGAGGGGCCCAGGCACAGGGGGCGTAGAGGGCGAGGAGACTGTGCCCTGAGCCTGCTGCACTCGGGGCTGACTTCGCACTTGAGGATATGATGTCACCCGAAGCACCCACCGAAGGCAGCCTTAGCCTCCTGGTCGCGGTTACCACCTTCCAGGGGCCTGGGAGCCCCGGGAATGCAGAGCAGCTGGGGGCAGTTGATAACTGAGGTTTGGGGAGGAGAGAAAACGCTTGAAGGGGAGCAGCTGGAAATTGCTCTGCTGCAAGAACGGCAGAGAAAGGAAAGAGAAAGATTAAATCTTAAATAAAATAAAGTAAAATAAAACAGAGAGTGACGGTCAGGAAGGGAGGAGAGCGCCCCATTCTTTCTTCTTCTTTCAGACAGGATCTTGGGTCGCCCAAGAGGCCTCAAACTCACTTCGTGGCGAAGGCTGGCTTGAACTCTAGATCCTCCTGCTCTCCCAGTACTTTCAGCTGCTGGCGTCCTTCTGATTGGCTTCGCGAAGCCCAGGGGCCACAACTCACCACAGTCTCATCCCTTCTCTATGGCAGCAGCCTTAACCCCCCACCCCGCCTTCAATAGGATGTACTACATGTACTGCAACCCTCATTCTCATCCAGGGGATCTGACAGTATCATCCCCGTGACCTGCAGAGCTGGATGAAAACAACTCCCTGACTTGGTTGGGGACTAGCTAGCCCTTCCATAGGTGCCAGCTCCACCCAGTCCTTTGTCCCTGGCTTTCCCGTGAGCCTTCAGCAACCGCCTCAGGGACAGAAGTTCTGTGTGCTTGCTCCTCTGTGTTCCCAAGCCCTCACTGGACCTCTGCCTGCTGTGCCAGAGCCCGTGCGGTCTGACTTGAACCTCATTTCTCTCCTGTTCCACACAAAGGCGCATGAGCATGCGTGTGCAGGTGTGTGTGTGTGTGTGTGTGTGTGTGCATGAGCGTGTGTCCCGGGCAAATCTTGGATGCAGGTTCTTACTCTTCTCTGTCCCTGGCAAATATGTACTCATTCCTTTTTTGCCCACCGCTGTCCTGAAAGCCTCAGTGGTGTGCATTCCTCTGGGTTTTCCCGGGTTTTCACTTAGTGGCATTTCCTCACTTGGAGTCTCATACAGGTTACACCTCACACACGACTGTTTAACTCTAGCTTGAGGTGAGTTGCCTGGCATTCTCTGCTCCACACTTGAGTTCTGCCCAGTGGCAATCTGTCTGCTACAGCCTTCAGAATGCTGGTTTTACAGGCTTGAGCCGTGTGCAGTTTAGACAACCGCGTGTGGGACGGATGTGTCTTGGATGTCGCATGCTAACGTGTGTTTACGGAACCGCACTCCTCCGGCAGAGGTTTGCTTCGCTGGTTTTTGTTTGGTGACAAGATCTCAACTCTGTAGCCTAACCAAGCAGGCCTAAATTCATGGTAAGCCGATCGCCTTGGCCTCCAGGATGCCAGGATCACGGACGTGAGTCACCAAGCTCCACATGGCCGATGTATGCAAACAAGAACTGGACGGGCTTCTAAAAACAGCTTTGCTCCCCATGCTCCTCACCCTTAGAACATCCAACATGCTTACTCCAACATGACGCGTTTTACATTTAAAGTGTTTTGAAGTATAATTTTTATATCTTTTATTACGTGCGTGAATGCGTGTGACGTGGGTGTGCATAAACACCACAGCATGAGCGTGGCGGTCAGAGGTCGGCGCTGGGGCGTCCGCCCTCTCCTTCCACTTTTTGCATAGGTTCTGGGGATCGAATTCGAGCCGCCAGGCTTTCGTGGCAAGCACAGAACCCACCGAACATCACACTGGCTCTAAAGTGCCATTTTAAATTACAGGGGTAATATATTCTTGGGAAATGTTAGACAAGGGTCTGGGGAGACGGCTCCGTGGGTGAAGTATCTGTGTGCAAGCATGAAGTCCTGAGTTGGGATCCTCAGCACCCACATAACTCCACTGCCGGGAAGAAAACCCAGGGGAAACCTGAAGCAAGCTGGCTAGCTAGACTAGAAGAATCAGTGAGCTCTGAGTTCAACTGAGAGACCCCATGTCAGTATATAAGGTGGAAAGAAATGAAAGATATCACCTTAGGGTCTCCACACTCCTGAACGCACTTGTCCATGTGCACCCGCAACCCCGTGCTTGCATTCACCCATGCAGGCACACACGCATGCATACCACATGCACACATGTAAACAACTGTAAAGTTTAAAATGTCAGGCAATACAAGAATGAGCACAGGGAAAGCCCTTTATCTCATCTCCCGCTCTCAGTTCTTCAGGTAAAGCCACTGTCGCAGTAGGGCTGGGTCTCTTACATGTCTGTGCACAGGTGTTTATCACTTCAAATTATGTATTACAGGGGCCAGTGTAGCAAATATATGTTTGCAGTTTTCTTACTTGGTAATAGAAGAAGAAACTTTCCACATCAGTAGCTGTAGACCTCCTCCTTCCTTTACATGGACGAATTCCGCATGGTGGTTGTATAGTTTCTCATTTTATGCAGTTACTACCCCGTCAAGGCTGGGGTGGGGAGAGACACGTTATTCCTGTAACGCTCACACGACCTTTTCAATTACAAAATACGTTGATTTGTTCGGAGAGTGTTTGCCCGTGTGCCTCGGCTCTGTAGGCCAGAGGACAACGTAAGGGCATCAGCCTCCTCCTCTGCTGTGTGGGTCCCAGGGATTGAACTCAGGTCGCCAGGCTTGGCTGCAGTGCTTTTACGCTTGTAGCTACCTCACTAGTGCTTCGCACAATGCTTTTAAATGGAAGACGAGAGAGTTAGAGAAGGAGAAACCTTTGTAATGGCCATCGAGTATACATGCATGCCTGTGTCTCCCTGTGTGTATGTATACTATGGGTGTACGTGTATATAGCGTGTATGCATGTGCGTATGTGCATATAGTCTATGTGTGTGTGTGCTGTGTATATATTTGTGTGTATGTTCTCTCTCTCTCTCTCCCAAACCCCTGTGTGTGTGTGTCTGTGTGTGTGTATGTGTGTCTGTGTGTGTGTGTGTCTGTGTGTGTGTGTCTGTGTGTCTGTGTGTGTGTGTGTGTGTGTCTGTGTGTGTGTGTGTGTGTGTGTCTGTGTGTCTGTGTGTGTGTGTGTCTGTGTGTGTGTGTGTGTGGTGTGTATATATTTGTGTGTATGTTCTCTCTCTCTCCCCACCCCAACCCCTGTGTCTGTATGTGTGTGTGTGTGTTTGTGTGTGTCCATCCGTGGACGGGCAGACGCAGTGCTTCTCTTAACTTACAGGAATGAGGACAGCAAGGCAGCAGAAAGGGGTAGGCCACTCACCCAACAAATCTTGTTTTAGATGGCAGTTTCCCATCTTTCTTGGTCACTGTTCCTTCTACAGGGGGACATTCACAGGACCCTGCTGGCCAAAGGGTACAGTCAGAGGAATAGGAAAGAGGATGGGAAGACAGAAAGTGAGGGCCACAGTCAACTTCAGTTATGTGGCTCTTCAGAACCAGATTCCCAAGTATGATGATGGATGGATTTGGGGTGAAAATTACATTTCCTTACATTTCCATCTCCTTGAAGTGAATTATAGCTAGCTTGGGGGTCGTCAAGTCTTGCAGCTAAGAAAACTATCAGACATGGGGGTGCTGTCCCCCTTTCTACAGAGCACTATGGGAGGTGAGGGAAATGCCAAAGCAATATGTCAAACCCACCAAAGAGGTTCTGTGACCCCAATAATATTTTTTACAGAGGCAGATGGATTCTCAAGTTAACCACAACGACATCCGCCCTGCAGCAGGCAGCAGAGCTGATGCTCCTGCACATGCAATGAGAGGCTGGCTCTCTGTAGCCCCAGGTGTGCAGAAGGTAGGGTCAGGGCTATCCAGCGTAGCAAGTGACCTCGGGCACCCATCCTGCGAGACTTGCATGGGGTAGTTTGAAGAAAGGGGTGGCACAAAGAACAATGGCTGTACTCTGTCACACAAGTGTCTCCTCCCATTTTTAGAGGGCAAGTTCTCACTACTTAGCCCTGGCTTGCCTGGAGCTCGCTCATTCGATAGACCACGCTAGCCTCAAACTCTCGGTGTTGGGATTAAAGATATGCACTGCCATGGCTGGTCCTTTATTTCTTAAGCTGTGGCAGACAGAACAGATAGCAGTAGCCCCTTGTGTTTGGATGAGAAAGACCCCAGAGGCTCATATGCTTGGTCATTCATTGGTGGAACTGTTTGGGAAGGCTTAGGCGGTATGGTTTTGTTGGAGGGGGTGTGTCCCTGGGGGAAGGCATTGAAATGTCTAAAGCCTTCCCAGTGTTCTTTCTCTACTTCCTCTCTGTGGATCAGGATGTGAGCTCCCAGTGACTGCTCTAGCATCGTAGCTGCCTGCCTGCCCTTGTGCTTCCTGTCATGAGGATGATGGACTCCAGCTCCAGGGGATTCTTGTCCTCTCTGGACTCCTTGGGCACATCCCCAGGTGACAGAGATTCACATAGACACACATGTACACAAAAATAGAATACATCTTAAAAAATAGAATTTATCGATTTTTAAGTGAGCATGCAAAGTAATGGGCTTTATTATGGCATTTTCATATTCATGTCGCTATACTTTGGTCTATCCCCACCTCCAACTATCCCCCCTCTCCTCTGCCACTCTCTCGCTGGTCCTCTCCTCTCTCCAAACATACTCCTCTCTGCTTTCATGTCATGTCTATTCTGTTACTCTCTCCAGTGGTCTCCCAAGGAATAGAACCAATGGGGTAACACATATAAAACAGTAGCAGCAACAAAGTCACTCCTGAGAGCTGAGAACCCAGTACTTAGTTCTGAGTCTGGGTATTCCAGCAGTTAGAGAGTGCTCCTGCAATAGCTGCCTCTCACTGGGATGGGGCAATAATTATTTGGTCCACAAGGCTGGGTGCCTTAACAGTCTCAACCTGGTGCTGGACGCTAGGAAAATTCCTGGGAAAGCAGCTGGTTCCCAGTCTGGAACGACAGCTTGGAAAGGCTGGTTCTGCTAGTGAAGGAATCAGCAGCCACACAGCAACGGGGCAAGGGTGAAGAGAGGGCAAGATGATCTTCCTTCCGACACATCCTCTTTATCTGGACTGGTACCAGAAGGTTCCGTCCACAACTGGGGTGGGTCTTCCCACATCAGTCAAGGCCATACAGAGGCTTCTTCAGGTGAGCAGTAAAGTCACTACGGTAATCCACTCCCTGTCAACTTAACGCACGAGTGTATCTCTTTAAAATCATAACCTGGGTTGGAGAGATGGTTCAGTGGTTAAGAACATGTATTGTTCTTGCAGAAGATCTGAGTTCAATTCCCAAGGCCCACAACTGCTAGTAACTCTAGCTCTGGGAGACGTCCCTAAACTCAGGCGCGTGCACGTGCGCAGACATGCACGCTAAATAATGAAATAACCTTATACCCCCTCTCTTTTAAGATAACGTCCTCTCTCACTTCCATCTCCACACACACAGCTCCCTAGTGTAAGTTGTCTGGGTCTGGCTCCCTTCACGGCATAACTACTGCAGAAGGCTGTTTTTATGGTTTAGTGATTAATTTTCAAGATTTATAATTCAGCTTGTAATTTTGAACAATTTTGTCCTCCTCACAGTGACTTACTATTTCCTCTCTTTCCTTTTCCTTCCCCTTCCTCCTATTATTATTATTATTATTGTTTTTTTGAGACAGCATTTCTCTGTGTAGCAGTGGCTGTCCTGGTGCTTGCTCCGTAGGCTACGCTGGACTTAAGATCCGTCTGCCTCAGCCTCCTGAGCGCTGACATCAAAGGTACGCACCACCATGCCTAGCTGAACCTTACTTATTTTCTTACAGGGCTGTGTTCAACCCCAGGATCTCAGATCTGCTAGTCAAGTGCTTCTTCAGAGCTGTGTATACAGCCCTGCAAATTCATTTTAATACTTAGAAATGTATGATGCATGCATATTTTTATATGGACCGACTGAAAGTCACATGGACCATGTAATTATTTTTTTCATACCCAAATTAAGGAGTTGTAGAAATGAAGTGAAACAGTTGATTTTAATGATGGTTTTTTTAAAACTCCATCTGACAATATAGAGGAAACAGATGAAACTCGGACCCATTTCCCTGTATTCTCACATGATGATTTTAACAGCAGATATTTGAGATACTTCCAATATCAAGCATATCAGTCAGTTCTGAGGGGGTGCTGTGGTTAGACTATGAGATGTTCCCCACAAACTCTTTGGTTTGAGCACTTGGTCCCTAGCTGGTGGCGCTTCCGGTGTGAAGGCTGTAGAGCGCTCAGGAGGTGGAGCCTTCCTGGAAGAAGTATTTCTTGTTCATACTTTGCCTCTTGACGTTGGACCATCCAGCCTCCTGCTCTTGCTGCTATGACTTCTTACCAAGGTGGGATGTGTTCCCTGAAGCTGTAAACCAGAATAAATCCTTTCCAAGTAAATTAATGAATGAATGAATCAATGAATTTATGATTATGGGAGTTAAAATTCCAATTTCTATGCCTTCCTTGGCCAAGAGGTATGGCATAGATTTTTCAAGCGTAGATGCATATTACATGAAAATAGACTTCTATAGAGGAGATGAGGTGAAATTCCCATGTTCAGAGCTGGATGTGGTGGTGCTCACCTGTGATCCCAACACTTGGGAGGCTGAGGCAGAAGGATCCACTCACGGCCATCCTCAGCTATATACATAGCTGAGTTTGAACCTAACATGGGGTGCACTTAAAGCCTTCTATATTCAAAGGGATGAAAAGAGTAATGAAAAAGTCAAATACATTCTTCTGCCTTTAAAACGGACAGTGGTTGAAGGAAGAGCAGCAGCGTGCCGCTTGTAGGCTCCAAGGGTACTCTGGGGGTTTCACTTGAAAATACCGGTTATGTTGGAAATTATGGTCATTTTTGATGATGCAAAGCCACTGGTATTAAGTTAAAAGCAAGTCAACGTCTGTGCATGGGTGAACAGACAAGCAGAAGACAAGGAAATCCAGTTCCATGTGTTGGAGCGACGGCTCAGCAGTTAAGAAGAAGTGAAAGGTTCGGTTCCCAGCTCCCAGGTGGACACAAACAACCCTCTGTAACTCCATGTTCTGAGGATCGGATGTACTTTTCTGGTCTCCAGGGGCACCAGGCATGCGTGTGGAACACATACACACAGGCACAACACTTAAAAGTATGTAAATACAATAAAATGCACATGAAATGAACATAAATAAAAGCAATGCCATTCAGTTTTAAGAGGAAGGGTTCTCAGACGTGCACTTCGGTACCGTTGTGCCTTGAGGACATGTTACTAAGTGATGTGAGCCACTCGAAAGAGACTGGTTCCTTATAGTAGTCAAAATCAGACAGAAAGTAAGATGGTGGTTGCCAGGCAGGGTGTGGGGTGGGAGTTGCTGTTCTATAGGGCAGAGTCTCACTTCTGCAAGTGGGAGAGGCTGAGGAGGACCACGGCCATCTGCACAACAGCGTGAATCCGTTTGCTGCTGAACCAAGTTCAAAACGTCGAAGACAGTGAACTTACGGGAATCTTGCCACGATCTTCTTTTTCAAATGAATAAATGGCTGCATAAGCTTTCAAGCTTTAGGCAAGGGGAATATAAAAACAGCAGGGCTCTGCGGCAACCGCCACCGTTCATTCATCCACTTTTTTGATTTGGTTCTGATTTTTTTTTTTTATCATTTGAATCAGCAATGTAAGCAACATCCCTGCGTGTGTTAGAGTTCAGATATAAAATGTTCTCAGACTGGGTAGGGGTGCTTGCTTGGGATACACAAAGCTCTATGCTTGATCCTTGGCGTTACACAAACCCGGCATAGCAGCACATGCCTGTAATCTCAGGACTGGAGGTGGAAGCAGGAAGACGAGAAGTTCAAGGCCAGCCTTGGCTACATATAAAGTTTAAGATCAGCCTGGACTGCATGAAACTGGAGACAGAAAGAGAAAGAGGGAGGGGGAGAGAGAGAGAGGAGGAGATTTCTTGGAGTTAGAGATAAGGTGCAGACTACTTGCAGAGGACCTGTACCCCCTGCATCCACCTCGAGCGGCTCACAATGCCTGTAAGTGGAGCGCCAGTGAACCCAGCACTTCTGTTCTCCTCGGGCAGCGGGAACACACAAGTGAGAGCACGCGCATGTGCTACTGAAAAACACACACCTTTTTAAAAAGGCATTTGATCAGTGTTGGGTTGGAGAATCAACCTGGAGAAGAACACCTTACCTGACTGAGACTTCTCTTCCTGCCCCTAACCTGTAGGTAAGTCTCTCCAAAGCAGTGGTAATAGTTTAAACTCACATGAGCTGTGGATGAATGCCTTCTTAAGACAGGGTTTCTCTGTGTAGCCCTGACTGCCCTGGAACTCTCTCTGTAGACCAGGCTGACCTCGAACTCACAGAGATCCACTTACGAGTGCTGGGATTAAAGGCGTGCACCACCACCACCCGGCTACCAGCACACTTCTCAGTGCTCTCAACAGGCTTTCAATTCTGTGTGTTATCACAGAGCCCTAGTTGCTGAAACACTCTGACCAAAAGCAACTTGAAAGCAAAGAGTTTTTTTGGCTTACACTTTTAGATCTCAGTATTACAGAAGAGAGGACAGGAACTCGAAGCAGAAACCATAAAGAAATGCTGCTCGAAGGTCTGCTCCACGGCTTGCTCTCAGGCCTATGCTTTGATAACTTTCTTATACAGCCTAGACACCCCCTGACTAGGAATGGTGCCGCCCATACTGGCCTGGGCTCTCCCACATCATTCACCAGTCCAGATAATGCCCCCCCCAGGCATGACCACAGTCTGGTCTGTTGGAGGCCATTCCTCAGTTGCAGGTGACTCCTTCCAGGTGACTCCAGTTCCAGTTTGTGTCAAGTTGGCAGCTGAAGCCAGCCAGCCCCAGCCAGTCCCCGGTTTAAGGTAAAAAATTGAGTGCTTTGCTGCTTGTCTGTTGGCAGCTCGGCCTTCCTCTCCCGCAGATCAGCTCTTTGAATCCTGTGCCCACTGCTTGGTGTGCCCACTGCCTGGTGGAGTCTCAACAGGATAACAGCATCTGGGGAACTTTTCTATTATATACTGAATGTATACTTGGATTATAGATACAGCTTCCATATTTTATCTCTCTCTCTCTCTCTCTCTCTCTCTCTCTCTTTCTCTCTCTCTCTCTGTGTGTGTCTTATTTTTGGAGACAGGGTTTCTCTGTTGCAACTCTGGATGTCCTGGAACTCACTCTGTAGACCGGTCTTGAACTCACAGAGATTCGCCTGTCTCTGCCTCTGGAATGCTGGGATTAAAGGCGTGCGCCACCACCTCCAGGCTAAATCTCTTAAAACAGAAATTGAACTTAAGATTTTTATTTCTAGAGGTGATCTTAACTCTGCAGCCCAGGTTGCTCTGGAATTGCAGGGTATTGAGATTACCAGCCTGTCCCACCATGTCCAGCTAAAAGAGGGATTTTAGTGGTGTTTAGTGAATCTGACTTATTTCCTACCAAGCTGACAGTACTAATTTCCACAACCAAATGAGTCTTCAACTTCCCTTTTAGTTTGACGGTAGTTCTGAATTCCGCCAGCTGACAGCCCTGGCAAAACATCAGGAAAAGCCCTCTCCCTTCCCCTGTTTGCAGTCTTTCTTCTGGTTGTTGTGTGGGACGTCTTGAAACAGTTTCCTCGAAATAGAAACTTTTAAAAGTCAGTGGAAACTTTTTTCTTTTTACCCAAGCTGCTTCATTTGGGCACCAGCCGAGGAGTCAGTCAACCACCTCCGCTCAGTTGTAACTGTGACCTCACATGGGTGAGAGTCAAGCCCCTAGTGACTTTCTGAAGGGATCTGGGCAGTCTGCCACCCGCGAGGTGAGCTGTGTAAGACAGGGTGCAGTGATAGGGACATGGGGGATGTGGATCCTGTTTCCTCCACTCCCACCAGAGTCTAACTCCTGCAGGTGCGGAAACACGCAGGGAGTTTTCCTTCCCTTGGAGACCCGGAGGGAGGAAGTTAGAAATGGAGGAACTCAAGGAGGGGAGTTCCTCCTCCCCCTCCCCCATCCCGGTGGTCCTTCCTCCTTCAGTGGGGGTAGAGGGAGGGGCTTTCTCAGGAAGCTCTCCTTGAAGTTTCTCAGTTTACCTTCTGCATTTCTCACGCGGGGTGTGATGGGGGTGGGGAATTGGGGGGTGTACGTTCCTTTGGGATGTCTCTGCAAGTGTCCAGAGGCAGAGCCACGACATAGGGTCTCCCCATTTCCCCATACTCAGCGTCTTTAAGTGCCGTGAGCCGAGATGTGAACGATTTTGCAGCTGGCTGATTCTGTGCTGGTTGCTCACGCTGTTTGTAATCTGGCGCCCTGAGGCCACCTAAGAACGCGTGATGACACAGTGAGGTGCACGGCCACTCCTAGGTGGACAAGGAGACCAGCCAGGCACCTCCAAACTGGGCAGGAGGCGCAACTGGCTACCAGAGCCAGAATAAAAAGAAACAGTGCCTTGGAAGACAAATGTGGAGCCCAGAAAGGGCAAGGAGGCTAGCCAGCCAGGAGGAAGGTGGGGATCTTGGTTACCAAGTACTGAGCTGGAGAAATGGTAGGCTTAACAACCACTTTCAGGGCTAGCCTTGGCAGGGTCTAACATGCCCACCTGGGTTGATTCAGGGCCGGATCTCCCTTCCCCTATGGCACATGAATTCATTTTTCTGTTCATAGAAAGCTCCAGAACAGAGCACCTGGAACTTTCTCCCCACTGCTGTCCCAGAGATCAGTGGTCTCTGCGCAAGTTAGGTCCTGGCAGTTTGCAGCTGCGCTCTGAGGGTAGAGCTCACTTGCAGCACCGAGGCAGAGACTAGGACTTCAGAGAGTGTGGGTGTGGTTGTGGGTGGGTGGGTGTGGGGGGTTGTCACTTGAGGGTCCCATGGGTTAGGGGATTAGAGGGTCTGGCAGAGTCGGGAGTAAACTCAGAAGATCCAGGCCAACACTTTCTTTTGAGGCAGTGTCTAGAATAGCCCAGGCTAGCCTTGCTGCACCAAGCGCTGGGACATGAGTGTCACTGTGCCTTGCTCCAACGTTATTTTCCTTTTAAGGAGACAAGAAGAGGGTGGGGTACTGTAGCACAGCGGTAAAGAGGAAGGATACGAAGGACACAGTAGTCCAGGAAAATGAGTATTCTACCAAGCTACCCAGACTGGGAATAGTCAATAGCCCACCCAGTGCATTCCCTGTCTACCATGGGGTCATCAGTCTCAGCCCTGCAGGGGGCGGTGTTGGATCAGTATTGGCAACGTGAAGTGGGGCGTGAGAAAGGAACGGGAAATGGAATTCCCAACGCAAGCAAAAATAAGACCGGTGTTGGCACAAATTGGACTCTGAAAAACAGAACATGAGGTTGATGGGATGGGAGCATGAGGCCCTATCTGAGAGGATTTAAGTGGAGGCGTTGGGAGTTTCAGTTTCTAGCTTGCTGTCACTTTTCTTTTTTAAAAGCCATATTTGTAACTGTCTTCCTGGAGCTCTTAGGGATAACTGAGTACCATTCACTCGTTTTGCTAGTTAGTTGGCATTCAGGTCTTATCTACACTTCTGCTAGGATACAGTGATTTTTGGAGTAGTCTGCAGTCTCAATTTTTGATAGTTATCCTAAGAGTCATTAAAATAAGTTCATAATTTCCAAGCGGATTGATTCCCTCCCCCTCCACCCCCAGGCCCAAAGAGGCCCCATCAAAGGGCAATGCTAGTGACAATTCCTAAACAGAAAGGTTCTGATCAGCAAACAGAAGCCTAAAGCTGTTTTTCTGTTTACCAGAAAAGCAGATCGCACAGGTTTACTAGGAACCTGGGCTCAAAGGTCGGTGACCTTGGACCAAGGCATCTAGTTCCCATTCCGTTGGAACAGCCTGTATAGCTGCTTAGTTTTCTGCCATATTGTGTCTTTGCCCCCAGCCTTGGCAGTTTGATGCCCAGTAAGCTTCTCTTTCTACCCACGGAGTGGCCCAGCTCAGCGGGTTTTCACTGTGCCCTCCCTTCCGCCTTCTATCCGTGTAGGTTTGCTTCTTCACCGTCTGAGGTTGTAGCTATATTTGTGCTTTTCGGGATCTGAGGTGTTTGATTGATGACCGACTTTGTAAATAACTTTAAGGCATAGTTTTGTATGAGTGAAAATCTGTATATTAGAACAAGCATATATCTTCTATGACTTTTAAATGCTTATTTATTTATTTGTATGCACATGCGCCCATGTCAGAGGACAACCTGTGGGAGTCGGTCCTCTCCTTCCACCAGGCTTGGCAGCAGGTGCCTTTGCCTGGTGAGCATCTCTCTGACCCTACGTTCTTTATTTAGCTGTTCATCTCTGAGAAAGCTGTAAGTTTTCTTAATAAATGTGTGTTGTTTCCAGCAAGGATATTGGAATCCTTTCCTTACAGACTAGAACATTAAGTGGGCCTAGGATCCACCCATTGAATTCAGGACCAAGAAGCCAGGAAACTGTTCCTTCTAAATCTCCCTTAGGAGAGAAAACCACACACTCAGACTTGCAGGCACATCTAGGACGGAAAAGTTTTTACCTGACTCTTTGGGCTCTTTCTTAGTCACCGTTCCTGCTGTTAGGACAGGCACCCGACAAAGGCAACTTAAGGGAAGGTTTGTTTTGGTGCACAGTTTGAGGGCACGGTCTACAAAGGTGGGAAGGTGGTGTGGCAGGAGAAGTCTACAGCAGGAAGCAGACAGAGAACAATGGTGCCCAGTTGGTTCATTTCTTTTATTCAGTCCCGGACTCCGGTGCACACTTAGAATGGGTCGGCCCTCTTCAGCCAAATCTCCTCGGAAACAGACACAGACACACCCCTGAGGCTTGGCGACTGCTACATCATATTAGATTTGATACCATGCTGAATCAAAGTGAATTCGAGTGTGGAATGCACAAAGACCATCCCTGCTATTTGGATTCAAGAACGGGGGCTGATGGTGCCACCCCAGCTGTAAGGGAGGCCAAGTTCCAGGCCTGCCTGGATTGCGGAGTGAGTTCAGGACCAGTTGAACGACTAACTCTGTGAAGATTTGTCTCAAAGAAAATCATGCAAGGACTTAAGAAAGAGTCTGGGGCTGTGGCTCAGTCGGCAGAGAACTTTCCAAACACGAGTGGTTTCCATAGTCACATAAACCAGCCCGGGGGTTGGAATCCAGGGCTTCATGCGTACATTGACCTACTGAGCTATAGGCCCAGCCCCTCTATATACTAAAACAACAACAAAAACTCAGTATAATAGCATTTAATTATATCTCCGTGATTTATACTTTCATATCTGTTTTTTTAATGACTTTTTCCATTTTTTTCCAGTGGGATGTGTGTTCCAGTGCATGTGCGTGGAAGTCTGATGTTGCTGTCAGGAATCGTCTTCTATGACTCGTTAACCTTATTTATCGAGGTCTATCTCTGGTTTTGCAGTCAAGCCACACGGCCCGCCAGACATTTACGTGAGTTTCTGAAGATCCAAACTCTGGTCATCACTCACTCCTGAGGGGCAAATGCTTTTACCATTTAACCACTGAGTCCTCTCCCAGCCCACTGCTTGCTTCCTTCCTTCCTCCTTCTTTCCTTTCTTCCTTCTTTCTTTCCTTCCTTCTTCCTCTGTCTCTCTCTTTCTTTCTTAAAAGCCAGTGTCTTGGGGCTGAACACTTGGGACAGTTAAGAGCACTGGCTGCTCTTCCAGAGGACCTGGGTTCAATTGCCAGCACCCACATGGCAGCCCACATCTGTCTGTAACTCTGGTTCCAGGGGATCTGACATCCTCACACAGACATGCATCATGCAAAACACAATATACATAAAATACAAATAAACAAATGAAAAGCCGGTGTCTTCTGTAGCCCACGCTCTCACTGTGTAGCTGACTTTATCTGAGTTACAGACTCTTGAAGGGACTAAGTATATTTTTGTCTTGTCACCCTCAAATCCAATAACGCCAAGTTTTCATAAGGCTACATTGGTCTTCTCCCAGATTCCTTTTCCATATGCGTGAAGCTTGCTCATGAACTCAGTCACATGTCACCCATAGATTGAGGTGTCAGGTCAGACCACTGGGCCTGAGTCTTAGCTCTGTGGTTTAGTAATGCTGTGTGATTACCAGTATGCCCTGAGCCTCTCTGATCCTGTTCCTCATGTGCTGAAAGGATCGCTGATGCCTATCTCATTCGGTTGGGAGGAAAGGAAACGGCTCCCAGGGCGACCATGAGACCATGAAGCCCACAGGAGACTTGGTTATTCTCAGCTGCATCGTGCTGGGGCAGGAGGAGGGGTCTCGTTCTGGCCCCCTTGAGTCACACTTACGTTGAGGTTCTGCTTCTGCCTCGGCTGGAACATGCTGTGGTCTGCTGTAACCTCAGAAACATCCAGAGGTGGCAGCGGCAGCCAAGGGGCCTCGGGTGCTGAAAGCACAGAGGCCTTGTTTTGAAGCTTGTGTAGACCCCAAAGTGGAACATTTGTTCTCCTGTAGCAAAAGCCTCCAGAACCTTCCAAAAATCAGTTTCACTTTTAGCAAGACCCTAGCTTAGCCGTGGGTGACGAGGGTAGCCCCCACATGCACAGGTCTCTCCACATGGCGAGTCCTTGGCTGGCTGGGCTTGTTTGAAAGCCTCTACTCCCTGTCCCCTACCCTTCCAGTGGGCTTTCCCAGCTCTGCTGCTCCTAGGAAGGCTGGGCACTAGTTCAGGCTCTGCCTGTGGCTCAAGGTGGAGCCTTTGTGCCTCCAATGTTGGGCTCAGCAACTCTGCACAATTCATTTCTTGGATTGTACCTAGAATTGTCATGCCCTGATTTGTCTCTGAGTACATCATAGCACAGACCAGCACTTTGGGGGCCTGGGGCTTGAGTTTCTGCCATATTTACGCCCTAACCCCTCTGCTTTAGCTCTGTAAACACGAGTCTAATGTAAAGGAGGTTCACCTGGGAAATGCATGCCTTTAAGATTTTGGCAATCTATCCAGAAATCCAGTCGAAGCTGTATTAAGACTCCAACTTGCTTATCAGTAAGGATTTCCTTAAGAAAACAAAGGGCCAGGTATGGTGGCTCAGACCTTTAATTCCAGTACTCAGGAGGCAGGCAGATCACTGTGAGTTCGAGGCTAGCCTGGTCTACAGAGTGAGTTTCAGGGTAGCCAGGGTTACATAGAAAGCCTCTGCAAAAAAAAAAAAAAAGAATAAGAAGAAGAAGAAGAAGAAGAAAAGGAAGAAGAAGGAGGAGGAGGAGGAGGAGAAGAAGAAGAAGAAGAGGAAGAAGAAGAAGAAGAAGAAGAAGAAGAAGAAGGAGGAGGAGGAGGAGGAGGAGGAGGAGGAGGAGGAGGAGGAGGAGAAGAAGAAGGGGAAATAAAAGCAAGCAAGGGGCAGGTGAGATGGCTCAGCTAATAGAGTTGCTTGCTGTCAGGCCTGATGACCTGGGTTCCAAACCTGGGACCCACTTGGTGGAAGGGGAGAAGGAACCCTCACAAGTCATCCTCGGACTTCCACACGTGGGCCATGGTGTGTGCATGCACAGGCTCACACACACTGAATACATAAACATACTTTTAAAACTGACAAAAGAAAGCAAGCAAACGCTGGCCAGAACACGGGGGAAAGGAACCTTACCACACACTCTGCTAGGAACCAGAGCCGACACAGCCGCTGTGGAAACCCGTCTGGAGACGTCTCAGCACGTCAGTGTCGCTGCTCCTGGCTCTCTACTCCTGAACGTACCTCGGTGCAACGCGGAGATGTGTACCCTGGCACTATTTTCAGTAGTCTGGATGTGGAAGCAACCAGCAGGTGAAGTACCGTCGTCCATGTTTATACAGAGGGGTGCTGTTCAGTCGTAAAGAACAGTGTGATTGTGCCGTCCCGGGAAATGGGTGGAGCGGGGGTCATTGTGGAAAGGAGTAAGCCAGACTCGGGACGACTGTGCCATGTATTCACGCTCATATGGAATCTATACTTTTAAAAAGAAGGAAGAACAATATAAAAGAGGAAGGGGGGTCTCTAGGGACTGAGAGGGGGCAAAAGCGGGCGGTGGGAATATCCAGGTGATCAAAGAACATGATACATGTGTGCAGTTGCCACAAGGGAACCCACTACTTTGTACAACACACACTTCGTGATTTAAAAAAATGAGGGAAAACAGATATGGCAATCTCAGGTGAAGTATCAGCGTTGAAAAGGCGACCAGCGTGGGAGAGGATGATACTGTGGGAGGAGGTGGTGGCCCCTAAGGCGATCTGATATATTAAAAAAGCTGTAAGGTGGGAACAGCAAGATGGCGTTCAGCTAAAGGTACTTGCTGCACCAGCCGGGTGAGCGGTGTGGGACTCCGCTCTGACGGATGTAATCTGAGACTCGGCACGAGGGATGCGCAGGGATGTGCACGTGGAACTCAACTGCAGTGCTCTCCAAAAGGAATAGCCAGGACAAATTTAAACATTAACAGGAAGTATTAGGATTACGAAACACACGTACAGAGCTGGAAACCGTTTACAGCACATTTTATAAACACGCGCGTTCAACGTGGTTATGATGCTGTAAAGATGTTCTTAAAACACAAGAAATAAAAACATCAAGATGCTCCTTGCTCTGTTGTTTCTAAACTTCTATGAGTCATCCTTAATGGATATTATTACAATTCCTTTTTATTTTGAGATAGGGTCTCATGGAGTCCAGGCTGGCTTTAAACTTGTTATGCAACCAAGGACGATCTCGGACCTCGGCCCTCCTGCCTCCACCTCTGCCGAGCGCTGCGATTGTGGCTCTCACCACCATGCCTGATTTTGCCTATGATTATTGAAGAAAGACTCTTGCCTTTCTGGGCAGTTTTGCTGGCGGCAGAGCCACACGCCGCCACAGGCCTTCACGACTGGGTGCTGGGGTGGCAGTTACCCCTTGCCTGGCTTTGTCTTTACCTGCGTTCATAGGTTGTCACACAGCTTGGAAGTTATTTAGTGTTTGTATCTGGATTCAAACACACACACAGGCTGAGAGTCACCTCCACTGTGTTAAGCACACACTGTGTGTGTTAGCACAGTGGCTTTACGTAGGCTCCCTGTGCAGCTGTCACCGTGTCCGTCACAGACGAGAACTTCTTCACTGTCTTAGAAACTCCGGACTTGTTAAACACAGGCTCAGCCCTCTCCCCAAACCTGGAAAACACTCTGTTTCCTGTTTTCATGAATTTGACCACTCTTCGTCCACAGAAGTTGGGGGTGTTGGTTGTGTGTGTGTGTGTGTGTCTGTGATGTAAACTGTGTGTGATGTAAACTGTGTGTGTGTGTGTGTCTGTGATGTAAACATGTGTGTGTGTGATGTAAACGTTGTGTATGTGTGTGTGTGTGTGTCTGTGATGTAAACTGTGTGTGTGCGTGCGTGCGTGTGCATATTTGAACCAAAGGACAATCTTGTGTGTGGTTTCTACCCACATTTTTTTTTTTTGAGACAGTGGCTCCATAATTTTTTCAACTCCCTAAACAGAAACTACAAACTCATGAAGCATCAATCCAGGGTTTTCTCTTTGTTGTATTTTGCAGTTCCATGAATTCGACCTCCGTGGGTACCTTCTGTAAGCAGAATTATATTTGTCAAGGCTAATTTTAAAATTTTTATGACCTTAGGAATACAGCTTAGTGGTGGGGTACGGCCTAGCACATATGCGGAAACACATGGAAAAAAAAATAGAGAAGGGACAAGAAAAACAGAGCTCCCTGTAAACCAGCTGGGGTTGGTCTAAGTCTGTAACCCTGGTAGCCTCCGAGTTCAAGACCAGCCTGGGATACATGAAACTCTGTCTCCAAAGCAAAAGAACAAAAACTTTCAGATAAAAAGGACCCAAACTGGTTTGCCTTTATTTTAAACATAATACTTGTTTGATGGTGATATGTTTGTTGTGCACCCACACACTGTGTGTGGGTGCTGGGCTGGGTTAAGCAGTACTCAGGAGGCTAGTGTGGGCTTTGAGGGTGACAGGACACTGACAGGACACTAACTAGACAAAGCAGGGAGCAAAGAATGAGCTTGAGAGGGCCTGGACCCTTGGTGGAGGCTGGGAACTGAATGTGGTAATGGGGTGTGTCTGCTTGCTCCTTCTGCCCCAAACAAGCACAAACATTTGGGGGTGTCGCAGAGTAAAGGGCTGCCCTATATAGCATCCCCAAAGTGAAGGGTGCAGATGTGCAGCTGGAGGCCTTGGCGGAGGTGGGGGTGGGGGCTCTGCCTGACTCCCCTCAGCTACCAGGAGACAACTCTTCTCAAAGGTCCCTCTCAACCACTTCTTGGGCCATTTCCTAACTCCTCTGGGAGTCTAGGGCACAACGGACTCTTTGCCCATTTTGAATCTGACCCCATTTGAATTGGTAACTGTCACAACACACCGAGGCACACAGAGACAGAGGCTTGTGGCAGGCTTGCTGTCCCTGTGATTATGCTAGAGAAAATGGCTGCCCTAGTAGAAGGCACCTGAGCACGCATCAGGGGGGAAAGAACGCAGTAGGTAGATGTCCTGGGCTCTGGAGTGGACCTGGGAGCCTGGGCTGGAGCCTGGTCACTTTCCTATTGGCTGATGAGTGTGGCCCCATACCATAGGTGTGTAGAGGGGACCAAAAGAAAGATGCACCCACAACACAAGCAAAGAAAAGTGCTGAGACTTTTTCTGTCCTCTCACCTATGTGTCTAGATGGTCCTCATGCCCAGTGGAAGGTGTGGGAGCCTTCCAGAAAGAGCCATTGTCCCATCCTTCTACTCAGCTCTAGCCAGCCACACACCCACCTTTCATTGCCATTGGCCAGCTGCGGCAGGCTGTGTGGCATAGTACATGTTTGTCATCCATCTACAGAGGCACACAACAAGGAGCATCTGCAGACTCCACCCTCCAAGAGAAGACACAAAGCATCATTTGGTCATGAACCGGAGCTCTTACCTGAATGGGATCACCACTGACTGGAGCTTGTGGAGAGAAACATCCCAGACAGCAGCCTCGTCCTCCGAATCTGTAGACCAAGCAGGCACTCTTGTTTGGGTGGCTACAAAGTGTCACTATTGTATGTTAATGTACCCTTGCAAACCAGGGAGGAAGTGTGGTCTTGGGGGCTGCTCCATGGTGCCAGGAGGAGGGCCTGTGTTTTCTATCTAGCTCTACTCCTCGCTCAAGGAGGTCATCTGAACTCCAGCAAGGGGAGGGGGATCATCCCTGCATCCTAGCTAGCCAGCAACTCCCGACTAGTTGTGTGCCTGGGTGATGGAACTATGAATTCAATCAATGCTTCTCAACATTGAAAACAAAGAATAACTCTATTGAGAAAAAATCAGCAGTGGTGTTCCTGTTCGGAACTCTGTGAACTCCCAGAGTGACCAGTTTCATGGTAGCAGGCATGAGTAGAAAAGGCCTTAAATCCACCCAGAAAGAAATTGGTGACCCCATAATGCTTGTGCCACGATTACACCAGTGGGCATATCATGCCTGGCACGTTGGTGTTATGGCACACAGGATCTGCAGTTGAGTAAGACTTGGTAACAATTCTCTCCTGACAACCTGCATAGCACCTTCCGGCTCTGTGAACGCCATGCAGCAGGGAGGGAGCCTCCAGCCGAGTCCTCACTTGACTCCTCTATGCCCTGCAAGGAAAACTTGTGGCGTCTTCAGTGATAGGGTCTCACTATTTACTTCTAGTGGCAACCAGGAACAGTGGCGATACCCTAAATTGTTTTGAGAACAAAGATAAACTCTAAAATGTGGACTTCCTTGGAAACAGTGAACTATTCTGAGGAACTTGGTAAACAGGAACCACTGATCAGCGCACAAGAACAATGTTGAAAGTGGCAGACATTCTGGGTCAGGGGGCTACTCATTGACTTTGGGGGAAAGCAGGAGACACAGCAAGGGTGACAGGAAAATTAGAGGAATTACCAGAGCCCAGCCACACAGAACGACTTCTAACTCAGCCACTTCACTCTCAGCATACATGCTTTCTGTGCCACTGGCTGGGCACAAAGTGTGACAATTAAAGACACCCACTTCCTTGGAACAGGCACAAGACTGTCCTCACAAAAGGTGAAGTTACCCTCCTCTGCGTGCGTGCAGAAGGCTTCCTGAAAAGGGGTGTACAGGGCTGGAATCGCAGCTGGCAGGTTGAGAGCTAGCTTAGAAACAGTCACACGTGTGCCCATCACTGCGGAGTCTGTGTTAGCGCAAAGTTCATCTGGGGACATTGGCCCAAAGTGTGGTTGAATGTTAGCCACTGGTGAAATGCGAGTGAGCTCCCGGTCACAGGGGGTGTTTAGTTGCAGGATGCTGTGAAGAGGTCTGTGGATTATTTTGGAACCTAGTGGAGGGAGGTTCTCCCCGTGTGGAGAGCTATGACCTGGACCAGTGGGTCAGAGTTAGACGTGAGGCTGCTTCCGCTCCATGAAGAGCAGAGAGTTCCTGCCAGTGGCTTCAGTGCATTGACCACGAACTCTGGGACTTTACAGTGGGATGACTAGGTGAACTTCAGGACCTGAGGGTAAAGTATCATGGCTCTCGTCCTCACCTAGGTAGAGAGAGAACATTCCCCTGGGTGCCACTGGGTGCCACTGGGTGTCAATGGGTGGTAGCGTGGCTTTGTGTCAAATCCGGCATTTCTAGTGTGGTGGCTGAACAAAGATCAGGGTCTTGTTTGTAAACAGGAAGAGTGATATGATTGTAAGGGGTTGGCTGTGGAAATGCAATTAAACTACACAGTGCCAAGCACACAGCAGGTGCCTAATAAATGCAGGCAGTGACTAATAAATAAGGCCCATGTCAGTAAACATGTGTCCATCTGGTCACTTTCAATGAGATTAGATGTAGCAAGAGCCTCTGATAAATAATATAAATACATGTGTTTGCATGTGTGCATGCCTGTGTGTGTGTGTGTGTGTGTGAGAGAGAGAGAGAGAGAGAGAGAGAGAGAGGGAGAGAGGGAGAGAGGGAGAGAGGGGGAGAGGGAGAGAGCGAGAGGGAGAGAGTTAGAAGGAGAGACAGAGAATTGTGTTCGATTGGATTCACAGATTCTTTTTTCACATGGTTGCAGAAAGTAGATCAATTTATTTACAATTTGGATTTTTTTCTTTTCTTCCTTCCTTTCTCTCTTCTCTCTTTCTCTCTCTCCCTCTCTCTCTCTCTCTCTCTCTCTTTCTTTCAGTTTTTTTGAGAAAGGATTTCTTTGCTGTGACTCTGGCTGTCCTGGAACTCCCTCTGTAGACCAGACTAGCCTCAAACTCACAGAGATCCGCCTGCCTCTGCCAGGCTAATTTTTTTAATTTGGTGATTTTTTTTTTCTTTTCAAAGGATATGTTCCAGTACCAATAGAAGCTGCTGTCGTGTGCCATGCCTTTTTACTTGCTTGCTTTTTGAGATAGGCTGTCCTGTAGCTCAGATTGGCCTCCAACTCACCTGTCAGGGAGGATGGCCTTGAACTCTTGATCCTCTTGCTTCTACCTAAGTGCTGGGATTCCAGGTCGATGCCACCATGATGGCTTGTCATGGCTTTTCAACACAGCAATTCTTTTCATTGTACATTATATACATAAAGAAAAGCTGAACACTCTTTTTCCAAAGCTAAGAAGCCTTTGTCTTTCTGTGCAGCTGCAACTCTGTTACACTGAAAGATGTAGCATCCAACATGGACAGGAAGGTAAAAGTCACCCCCGCTCTGTGGCCTCTGCAGGACAGCCAGAGTACAGGTCTTGGCACACACATTCTGCCTTCTGTGTAACGCACACTTCTCGAAAGTAGGTAATCCCCTTCTTGGCCCTCTGCCCCACCCTTAGGATTCGGTTCATATAGGTTTGTAATGTGGTGGGGGGGGTGCTCGCATTTGACCAGGTGTCTATGGAGGCCAGAAGAGGGTGCCAGATCCCCTGGAGCTACAGCTACATGTGGTTGTGAGGCACCTGGCATGGGTGCTGGGAACCAATCTCAGTCCTCTGGGAAAGCAGGAAGTGTTCCTAACCACTGGGCCGTCTCTGGAGCCCCTAGATGTGCATTATTTTGTACTCACTTCACGGGTTTAAGAATCTGTGGTAGGGCTGGGGCTGTAGCTCAGGTGATAGTGTTACCTAGCACACCCCGGGGCTCTTCCCCAGCACCGTAGGGACCGGACATGGTTGGTGCCCGTGATGCCAGCGTATAGTGACCTTAAGCTCAGCTGTGACACATGAGAGAGACCCTGTCTCAAAAGACGAAGGAGAACTCACGGATTTCTTTTAGTTTATTGCATCTATTTGCCCTTCTAAACCGCAATGTTTGCGTGGCCCTCATTATGCGTTATGGCATATTCTTACTATTTCACTGGCACATGCTAAGGTTTGGGGCTTTTTCTGTGTGCATGTGACAGCCACAGCACAGCGCTATAGGGAAGTACAGTCATTGGTTCCCACGGTGAGGAAGACTGGATATAGATCTGTCACGGCACGTCTTTACCCCTTTCCTGACCAGAGTTATTGAAAATCCCTCAAATGATACAACTCAATTAACTTTAGTCCCCAAACCCGTTCCTCCTCCACGGCTGGTAATCTGTGCCCTTTGACGGGCATGGACCCATTTCCTCCCCCACCCCCACTGTGGTAACCCCTGCTTCCTTATCTGTCTTTGTGAACTCAGCTTTTGTGTTTGGTTCTGTCTCTAAGTGAGATTATGCGTTGCTTTTCCTTCCCTGACTAGGTGACTCAGAACACTGTCCTCCAAGCCGGTCCATGTTGTGGTCACACAGTGTATCTTCTTTTTCACAGTGCAGTCATAGTCTACCGTATATTAGATGCACCACGTTTCTTCATCAACCGATGCATGGGTTGTTTCCGTATTTGGGGTATTGTGGGCGGTGCTGTAATGGACACAGAGACCAGAGACCAGAGGGGGAATCCCTGTGCCACATGGAATTGCTCCTTTTAGTCTATTTTATATCTTCAGTTTTTTGTAAAAAGATCTATTTTATTTTGGCTCTCAGTCATGTGTGTGTGACTGTGCCGTGTTACGGTGCGTCCGTGTGAGCGCACCCCGTGGAGGTCAGAAGAGGGTGTCGGACCACCTAGAACTGGAATCGAAAGTGATGGGGAGCTAGCTACCCAGTGGGTTCTCTGGAGAGGAGAATGTGCTCTTAATCCCTGAGCCATCTCTCCACTCCCTTCTTTCTTTAAGTTTTTAAAGAACGTATTCATTTATTCAGGTGTCCGTGCGTGCCTCGTGCATGAGGTCAGAGGCTGGCTTCCAGCTGTTGGGTCTCTCCTTCCTCCATGTGGGACCAGGGATTCAAACTCAAGTTAGTGGGCTTGATAGCAAACGCTCTCGTGCGCAGGAGCATCCCTCACCCTTACTCACCTCCACACGGCGTTCCCACCATGGCTGCAGCAACCTCCATTCTTCTTCTTTTAAAAAATCTGAGACAGGGCTTCTCTGTTGTAACTCTGGCTGTCCAGGAACTCACTCTGTAGACCAGGCTGGCCTCGAGCTCACAGAGATCCTCCTGCCTCTGCCTCCTGGGATTAAAGGCGCGCACCGCCACTGCCCAGCTGCAGCCTCCACTTTACCAACAGAGCGTGAAGGGTCCTGCATCTGGTTTAGTGGTGACCACCCTTAGGGATGAGGTAACATTGTGCTGGTTTTAAGTTGCATCTCTTTGATCGCTAGTGAGGTTGATAACTTTCCCAAACAGTTCTAGTCATTTTTACATCTTTTAAGCAATGTCTGTGTAGTGCCTTTGTTCATTATTGCATTACATATTTTGTTTATTACTGTTGGGAGTGTGGGTGTGTGCGTGTGATGTGTGTGTGAGGGTGTGTGCGTGTGTTTTTATGTGTACATGCCCTCGTGCTCCAGCGGAGGTCAAGGACAACTTTGTAGCCAGTCCTCTCCCTTCCGCCTCTCCATGAGTTCCAGGACGCCAGGCTCGAGTCATCAGGTGCCGAGCGCCCTTGCCTGCTGAGCCAGCTTGCTGCCACTCACATGCATACTGTATATACTATATGCTACATACATTATAGACATATAGATCTCACACCCCTCATCAGATACGTGATGGGCGAGTAATTGCTGTCTTCTCATTGAGCCGATGATTCTTTGTGCAGAGCGTCTTAGTTTATAGACGCAGCTCCCTGGTCTCTCCACTGGAACTCGTTGAGCTTTTGCTGTTGTGACTGAGAAATCATCACCTCACCTCGGAGTTTTCTGACTTTGGTACACTTCATCTTTGCCCGTTGTGAGTGGTCGACTTTTAGCATGAGGCCTCTTCCCAGCAGTATTTATGGAAGTCAGTATCCTCTCCCCGTTGTGTCCTCTTATGGACCCTTGTCAAAAATTGGGTGACCCGGGGCTGGGGATGTGGCTCAGCTGGTGAATGCTAGCCTAGATTCGGAAGGCCGCCTCACCAGTCCCTGGCTCTCAGGGTCTCACAGCTCCCTGTGGTCTGGCTTTATGAGCCACTTCTGATCATTTTTTAGAATTAGAGTGTGCAAGAAAAAAATAAAAACATGGTTAGATTTTCCAATGCATTAAAATCTAAGTGAATTAATAAAAACAAAAAGAGGAACGATTTAAAAATAAGCGTGTCTTGTTACATAAACGAAGTCTCTTTTTGTAGGGGAAACTTTCCTTTTCACTTATGCAGAGCGTGGCCTCGAGGTAGGACCCGTGCTCCCTCTGGGTGGCATCTACACAGATGCTCACACGCAGCTCTGGACACAGCTGAGTTCTACTTTCTGTAGGCGGTCAAGTTCTTGATAAAACCGGGGTCATAATTTACACTTTCCGAGCCCGCTTTTCCTACCCGGTGCTCTTTGCTGGTCTTTTACGCCCCAGTCAACTTTTATCCTGATGGGAAGATATCCTAGGTTGAAAAGGCCTTGAATCTACCCAGCCTGCCAAACACCTTAGCTCAGCAGCGCCGTGACGGGGAGGCGCTGCTCGCTTCCCCTGCGGCCTTGTGGCCCACTGTGAGCCGCAGCCTGCTGCTGCTCCGTTCTCACGAGTGCTGTCACACTACATCTTGCTAACCAGGGAAGATCAAAACTTAAAACTCAAAGTTCAGCTTTTTTCTGAATGTGCACTAACACAAAGTCGGAAGAGCATAAATCCAACCATTGGAAGCTGGTCTCCGTCCCCATCTTCCCAATTCAGTCATTCTTTTTTGATTTAATTAAGTTTTTTTTGAGACAGGGCTTCTCTGTTGTAGCTCTGGCTATCTTGGAACTCACTCTGTAGACCAGGCTGGCCTTGAACTCACAGAGGTCCCCCAAACCCACAGAGATCCACCTGCTTCTGCCTCCTGAGTGCTGGGGTTAAAGGTGTGTGCCACCACCTCATGGCTCATTCTTTAACAAATTTTTTTAATCTATCTATCATCTATCTATCATCTATCTATCTATCTATCATCTATCATCTATCTATCATCTATCTATCATCTATCATCTATCTATCTATCTATCTATCATCTATCTATCATCTATCTATCATCTATCTATCATCTATCTATCATCTATCTATCTATCTATCTATCTATCATCTATCTATCTATCATCTATCTATCATCTATCTATCTATCTATCTATCTATCTATCATCTATCTATCTATCATCTATCTATCTATCTATCTATCATCTATCTATCATCTATCTATCTATCTATCTATCTATCTATCATCTATCTATCTATCTATCATCTATCTATCATCTATCTATCTATCTATCTATCATCTATCTATCTATCTATCTTCTATCATCTATCTATCTATCATCTATCTATCTATCTATCTATCTATCTATCTATCATCTATCTATCTATCATCTATCTATCTATCATCTATCTATCCATCTATCTATCTATCATCTATCTATCTATCTATCATCTATCTATCATCTATCTATCATCTATCTATCTATCTATCATCTATCTATCATCTATCTATCTATCATCTATCTATCTATCTATCATCTATCTATCATCTATCTATCTATCTATCTATCATCTATCTATCTATCTATCTTCTATCATCTATCTATCTATCATCTATCTATCTATCTATCTATCTATCTATCTATCTATCTATCTATCATCTATCTATCTATCATCTATCTATCTATCATCTATCTATCCATCTATCTATTTATCATCTATCTATCTATCATCTATCTATCATCTATCTATCATCTATCTATCTATCTATCTATCATCTATCTATCTATCATCTATCTATCTATCTATCATCTATCTATCTATCTATCTATCTATCTATCTATCTATCTATCATCTATCTATCATCTATCTATCTATCTATCTATCATCTATCTATCTATCTATCATCTATCTATCTATCTATCTATCTATCATCTATCTATCTATCTATCTTCTATCATCTATCTATCTATCATCTATCTATCTATCTATCTATCTATCTATCTATCATCTATCTATCTATCATCTATCTATCTATCATCTATCTATCCATCTATCTATTTATCATCTATCTATCTATCTATCATCTATCTATCTATCTATCTATCATCTATCTATCTATCATCTATCTATCTATCTATCTATCTATCATCTATCTATCTATCATCTATCTATCTATCTATCGATCTATCATCTATCTATCGTCTCTCTAGCCTGTGCATGGGTGCACTCGAGACACTGTGTGTGCATGTATGAACTTTTGCACTCCACAGGGCACCTGGCAGAGACCAGAGGGTGACTTGTAGGACTCAGTCCTCTCCTCCCATACTGTGCGTCCCAGTGTCCCACTTTGGTTATTAGGACCCTTGTGTAAATGAGCCATCTCACTGGCTCTCAATGTGTGCTTTTTAAGACAGTCTTTCGATGGTTCATGATATTTTGGGGTGTACTTATGTGGTGATTCTCTCACGACCAACTCTGGGTCATTACCAGTTATTTTGCACCACCTGCACGATACTGAGGTGACAATCTTCGTGTCTATTCTTACGGAGTGATGCTTTTCCTGTATTGAGGCTTCATCCCCAGGATGGCTGAGTTAGACCGTGCCTCTCACTTTAACTGTCACAGACATTGTTACCAAATTCTTTTCCGCGTGGCTGATGTATACCTTCCCATCATCAGCAATGCCTTGGTCACAGGGCTCCCAGGAAGCAGCTTTTGAGACAGGGTCTCGTGTAGCATGTAGCATGTCTCCAAAATTCGTTTGCTTGAGACAAGGTGTCACTGTGTGACCCAGGCTGTCCTGGAATTTGCTCTGTAGTCCAGGCTGCTTCTAATTCATGCCCTCCTGACTCTAGGACTACAGGTACGTACCGCTAACTGGCTAGAAATGGTATGCATAAATGGGCCTAGGCCACAACTCATGCTTTGAAAACATGGTCTGCAGGCTGAGTGTGGTGGTGACCCCAGTGCTCAGGAGGCAGAAGGAAGGATAGCTGCCAGTTTGGAGCCAACCTGGGCTGCAACAGTCTCAAAACAAAGCAAACAACAAACCGAAAAGAGATTTAATGTGGACAGAGGTCACAGCAAGAACAATGAGAATCTGTGAGTCAGCCTTCCTTTCTTCGAGATACACACGGGGTCTTAACGGGGTTTGCCTACTAAAAGGAGAACAGAGGAGAATGGGTATGTTTAGAAATACCTTCAACCAAGTCTGGCCGGGCTGAAATCTAGCTGTTCACGGAGGAGCCAGTGTTCATGATAATCAGGAACAGTTATGGGCAAACCTTCCCTGGATCCCACGCTGCCCTCATTTGGAGACAGTGCAGACATGCTCACTCTCAAAATCTATGGCCAAAAGCCCGACAATCTTATTCCCTGTCCCACGATGGCTCATTTGTGTAAGCTATCAGGCTTCCTGCCCCAGGAGAACTGGGCTCTTCCCTGAGCCCAGCAAGCGCTTCTTTTAGCCCTATTGGCCCCTACAGCACACTGTGGACCAGCAGGTATGGGATGGAAAACCCACAAAAGGCTTTTCACACAGGCCTGCCTGCCTACGGAAATCATTCTACTTCCTTGTGTCTGAACTTGAGCAGCAGTGTGGTTTGGGGTGGGTGATGGATGAAGGAGGGTCAGCTTGGACTCCCCCTCTCTGTCTAGGGTTGAAGGCAGGCAGAGCTTTGCAATGGTTGAGATTCCCATTGTGTTTCCCTCGACATGTTCCCCAAGGGTCCTGTCTTGGTCCTGGCCACTCAGCAGCCAGCTTTGGGCTTACAGGATGCTGGAGGTGCCGGGGAGGGGAGTGTTGGGGGAAGGTAGGCCTCCACCCTAAGCCCACATCAACTCTGTTCTTCCTTTTATATTTCTGTCCCCACCCAACCACAGAGACCTTCACAAAATCTCCGGAGAGAGGCTGTCGGGACTTCTCTCAGCCCATGTATGTCTCCTGCCTCGGGTTATAGTATCAGGCCCTTCTCTGGCCATTTATCAAGGGCTGATACTAAGAAGCAGCAATGAGGCGTCCAGGCAGGCTACTCTCAGAGTTGTGCAAGAGCTAGGCTTGGGTCAAAGTCCTCCATGAATGTCAGTACCTGGGGTTGGGGACAGTGTCCTGAATCTTCAGGGCTGGGATGCAAGTGCTCCTCCAGCAGCTGTGTTGTTGAGCCTGTGTTCTATGATCACTAAGCTTCTGTCACTTATGCTGGGTAAAGTGAGCATTCCCAGGGCCTGATGGCTGTGAGGAGCACATGGTGGAGAGCTGCAGGAGGAGCAGCCACAGGAGGGGCGGGTTCTGGCTCACTGGGTTCAGGAGAATCTGATGTTGGGACAGCGAGGACTCTAAATGGCATTTATTTGGTTTCTTTGCTTCGCTTCCTGCATCAAGGCTGTGGAACACTGGCTATGTGAACACATGGCAGAAAAGAGCCAGTGGGCTTCTACAGGCTGCTGAAGAGGAACACTGGGAAGCCTCTTTACTAAGTGCCTGTGAGCAAGACCATGTATCCTAGGCTTTTGTTAGCTTAGTCTTGCTCAGGGAGTACCCCTAGTCCATTTGCAGGAAGAGCCCAGCACGTGGAAGGCGAGCCAAATACGTGTATTTGAACTTGTATCAGGAATCCCAAGGAAGAGGGCTCGGCCCGGCAAGGAACAGGCTGTCTCAAACCCAAACAGTCAGGCATGGCGCCAGGCTCCTGTACACAGCACTTGGGAGGTGGAGGGCAGAGGATGAGGGATCAGCAGTTCAGTGACATTCAAGGCTACATAGCAAGTTGTCAGTCTGGGCTATATGAGACCCAGTCTCCAACAGACAACCAAAAAGAACAACAAAAAAACCCAAACCCCAAACAAATATCAACCTCCATAAAACAAAACAAAACCCAGAAGTGTCGCGCCTCTGTCCATGTATCCCAGATTTTTAGAATAGGGGTTCAGATTGGAGCGCCTGCGCACGGTGCGGGAAGACTCCGGGAAGCAACGACTCACGTCCGGAACAGTGTCAGTGACGCACTGAGAGGTTTTCCAAGAAAGGACGGAGGAAATCTCTTTGTCCTTTACCACCTGGAGAGGCCTGTGAACCCAGGGCTGTTTCTCTCTCTCTTTCTCTTTGACTGGGTGGTAGATTCAGATCTGTTCCACAGCCCGCAAGAGCTGGGGAATCTCTTTCTGAAAACAAGTCGCCCACTTCCTATAGGTGCCGACGAGCGGCTGGGCTGCGGTGGGGGCGCGGTGAGAAGGATGAAAGGGAGGGCTGGTGTCGGAGCCCCCTCTCCCCGGTGCATGGGCCTGGTGGAGCACACCTGCAACTGCTTTTCTCCGAAGGAGGCCGAGGAGGACTCCAGTTCTGCCTCCAGATGCTTCTACTTGCTATTGTCGATGCAGACGCACGGCAGGGCAGAGAGGGAGGCGCTATTAATGTTCTAGAACCCAGGCTCACAGAAGGTTTGTCGTGCAGCCAAACCCATTTAGGCTGCAAGCAGTGTGCTGTGGCCTCGGACACACCAAAACGATTTTCATGCTACATTCATGGAAGAATTGCTTGTATTTAGATATTCTATTTATTTATTTATTTTTTATTTTTTTACAACAGCAGCGAGTCTTTTCCAAACCTTTCGTCTCCGCCGTCATAAAATGGAAGCACAGATCTCCACAACAAGCAGCTCAAATACTAATTTTATTCATTTCTGCAATCTTCTATACTTGGGGTTTTTATTTATTTATTTTGAGATGAGGTCTCAAACTTACTATGTAGTCAAAGAGGACCCTAAACTTCTGATCCTCCTGCCTCTACCTCCTGAATACTGAGATTACAGGCACGCAGCATGGAACTAGGTTTATGAGGTGGTAGGGATTGAACTAGGGAGTGCGTACTAGATAAATACTCTACCAGCAGAGCTACGTCCCCAGTCCTTGCATTATGGTTCTCCACTGCAGACATGGAAGTCCTCCAAAGTTACTGCCAGTAACAGCTTGAAGTAAATTCTTTTTTTTTTTTAATTTTATTTTATGTATGTGATCTTTTGCCTGTGTGAATGTCTATGAACACTTGCACACTTGGCGTTTGTGGAGACCAAAGGAGGGCATCTGATCCACCCGGAACTCAAGTTACAGAAGGTCACAAGCTGCCACGTGGATGCTGGGAATTAAACCAGGGTCCTCTGAAAGAAAGCAGCCAGTGCTCTTAACCACTGAGGCATCTCCTGGAGTAATTCTTTCAGGTTCTTTCTATGCGTATGAAACATACGCTTAGACCCTTGGTAGATTATTAGAAAATTAAATCCAATTCACAGAACAATGGGGTGACGTTTTCCTTTTCTTATGTATTTTATATTATAAATATATAATACATATATACAGGTCTTACCATGTGGCCTTGGCTGGCTCTGAGCTCATGGAGATCCCCACTTGCCTTTGCCTTTAGAAGTGCTGGGATTAAAAGCATCCAACTAACACATTTTTAACATTTTTAAATTTACTTATAAAGCTGGACCATAATTCGTCTAACCGATTCCTCCATGCCCCCTCCCTCCTTTCTTTTTTTACCATGCTGGGTGTTAAACCCAGGGTTTTGAGGTAATTTTTGTTGGCCCTTTGAGCGTTTCTAATTTTAGGCTACCAAGCAGAATCACAAGGAACAATTCAATGTGTTTTTCTTTGTGCATGGCGTGTGACTTGTTTAAAATGAAGGCCAGGCCCGACATGATAGCATAATGTATATATTAAAGACCCCTAGGCAGTAGTGGTGGCTTGTTCCCTCCTCGGTACAACTGGCAGGTGTCGAGTACAGACCGCAGCCCCTAGCCCTCGGCAGCCAAGTTCAGCAGCTGCCTGCTGCACAGCACACAGCCAACCCACCCTTGCCAGCCCAGCCCCACCTAAACTTGTAAACTAGCACGGGTAACTGCAGACACAAAAGCAGGGGGATGTCTCAAATATCACAGTCTGAGGTGGGCTGAGAGGCCTTGAGGCGTGCTCTTCCTTCCGCCGCGGACAGGGTATGAGCCATCAGGGAGCAGAGGCTGCACGTAGCCTGGATCTCAGCCTTACTTACCATTCAAGCAGTGTGGCTAGGGCCAGAAACCACCTCGACCCCTTTCCATTGGCCCATCAGTCTCTGGACACGGCCTGTCATTTGCAGAAGGCATTTGCTTCCCTGAGACCCTCCAGTGCCTGCACTGTCTGACTCCCACCCACCACACCCAGTTCTGCCTTAGTCCTGCCTCAGAAGCTGGAGGGGGCTGCGCGGGCTGCCCTTCCCTGGAGCCATCTTCCCTTCTGTGACAATCAAGAGACCTCAGAATGTAGCATGATTTGCCCTCACTCTTCTCCAAACTATCCAGGAAGAGCAGGCAGGACCTTCCGTGACACGATGCCTCTGAACACACATGCCAGTTGCAATGGTTTTTGCCTTACTGGTCCTAGGCCACTAGAGCTGGTGGTGGAGGCAAAATGGGGGGATTTTATTTTATTTTTTTAAATTTGGGATTCTTCCTCTCAACTCTGCCTTTAGCTCGGTGGTTTTCCTTGGTCACTCCCTCGTTGAACGAAGAGGCTAAAAGATGGTTAGCAAATAAACAGATCACAATTCCGGTTTTACACCTTTGCTCCGGTCTTGATGCCCGAGTCTCTGGGGCTTGACTTTTGTAAGCCAGTGCCGAACCAGAAATAGGAACACATAGGGACATGAGGCGATAAGTTCTTATGTCTTTAATCTGTCAAACCTGTTCCCTACCAGAAGTTCTTCTCTGTAATAGTCAGCAGTGTATGGAGTTTTCTTACCATTACAGAAGGAAAAAACAAAGGCTTACCATCCTGTCTACAGGGACATGACAGCTACTGATCTGAATCTTACACGAGAAAACCCCATTACACCACGAGGAAGAACGCTCTTAAGAAGAGAAGAAGTTAGTGAGGAGCGGCTGTGAAAAACCTCAGCGGAGCAGGAAGGTGCTTGCTGTGCAAGCCGCATGACCTGAGTTCTGTGTCTGGAAGTAGAAGGAGAGAATCAACTTTTAAAAGTTTTCTCTGACCTACACACACACACACACACACACACACACACACACACACACACATTGTAGCACACACTCATCTATAATCACACACACACTCATCTATAATCACACACACACACACACACACACACTGTAGCACACACTCATCTATAATCACACACACACACACACACACTGTAGCACACACTCATCTATAATCACACACACACACACACACACACTCATCTATAATCTGTAGCACACACTCATCTATAATCACACACACACATACACTGTAGCACACACTCTATAATCATCTATAATCACACACACACATACACACACACTGTAGCACACACTCATCTATAATCACACACACACACACTGTAGCACACACTCATCTATAATCACACACACACATACACACACACTGTAGCACACACTCATCTATAATCACACACACACACTGTAGCACACACTCATCTATAATCACACACATGCAATATTTTAAGAATAACCAGGAGTAGAGGCTCGGACCTTTAGTTCCAACACTTGAGAGTCAGAGGTAGGTAGATCTCTGTGAGTTTGAGACCAACCTCATCTACATATTGAGTTCTAGACAAGACATAGCTACATAGTGAGACCCAGTCTCAGATAGATAGATAGATAGATAGATGATAGATAGATACATAGATAGATGATAGATAGATAGATGATAGATAGATAGATGATAGATAGATGATAGATAGATGATAGATAGATAGATAGATAGATAGATGATAGATAGATGATAGATAGATAGAAAACAGATAGATGATAGACAGATAGATAGATAGATGATAGATAGATGATAGATAGATAGATGATAGATAGATAGATAGATAGATGATAGATAGATGATAGATAGATAGATAGATGATAGATAGATAGATGATAGATGATAGACAGATAGATAGATAGATGATAGATAGATAGATGATAGACAGATAGATAGATAGATGATAGATAGATAGATGATAGACAGATAGATAGATAGATGATAGATAGATGATAGATAGATAGATAGATGATAGATAGATAGATGATAGATAGATAGATGATAGATAGATGATAGATAGATAGATAGATGATAGATAGATGATAGATAGATGATAGATGATAGATAGATAGATAGATAGATAGATGATATAGATAGATAGATAGATGATAGATAGATGATAGATAGATAGATAGATAGATGATAGATAGATAGATAGATAGATAGATAGATATAGATAGATGATAGATAGATGATAGATAGATAGATGATAGACAGATAGATGATAGACAGATAGATAGATGATAGATGATAGACAGATAGATAGATAGATGATAGATAGATGATAGACAGATAGATAGATAGATGATAGATAGATAGATGATAGACAGATAGATAGATAGATGATAGATAGATAGATGATAGATAGATAGATAGATAGATGATAGACAGATAGATGATAGATAAAATCACTCTCCTTTTGGCTAACACACTCCAAAGCCCCCCAACGGCTGGAACAAATGTGTTCTTTTCTATCAAAAGAGTTTCTAGTATCACTGCTTGTGAGGGCAGTTGGGAGTGTGTGTGTGTGGTGGTCCCGAGGCAGCATGGCCTGGCTTTGGGAGTCCTGGGTCCTTCCTAACCTCTTCATCCATAGTTCAAGCGATGTGTGGCTAAATGAGGGTCTTATATATAGGATAAAAAAATGATACCTCCCCTCCCTCCCTTCTTTCCTTCCTTCCTTACTTCTGTCACCCTCCCCTCCCCATACTGGTGACTGAACCTAGGACCTTGTACATTTTAGAATAGTGTTCTGCACTTTCAATCCTGGTTACTTCTTTTTGAAAAAGTCAGTACTTTTGCTGTAGAGGGGCTACAGGATGTAACAGGAACCACTCGTGTCTTTAATAGAGGACTTTATTTTTACAGCCAAGACATTTTCATCAAAAGGACAGAGAGTGAGAGACGAAATATACAATCCATGAGAGAGAAGTGAAGCCTAAGGAATTTCCTGCTAGGAGATGAAGTGGAAGTCCATCTCCTAAGTCAATAGGGTCCCAACCCCACAGGAAGGCCCAAGAGACTAGTTGTCTGCTGAGAGCCTGACAGCTATTCTCAGGAAGCCTCATTCACGGAGCTGGCTTCTTGGTGTGAGGGTGAGCAGTTTTCTCTGATAAGACCCCGGGTTGGCCACTCCAGGTCTCTGCCACAAGAGGCCAAAGGGTCAATACCAAGCAACTTACATCCAAGGTCCAGTCCAGGAAGGGTCCAGGGAGCACAGGGGTGTCATGGTGGGAGTTCTTGGTTCTCCAGCACTCTGAGTGACCCTCGATTCGGGGGCCTCCTCTGTGAGATTCCAGGTGAATGATCAAGCGGTTCCCGTGCATGAGGTCCACAGACAGAACGGGCAGCAGTTCAAAGCAGGCAGGTGGGCAAGGCAGTGAAATCCCCACAGTTGAATGGGCCCCTCTCTCATTTGTCCAGATCTTGATGTTTTTATGGAGCACTGTCACTGTCATTTCGCAGCGGGATGTTGGAGTCGTGGGCGCTAATCATTTCTGAAACCTGGGAAGCAACAGCAAGTTGTAAAACTCATATTTTCAGGCCAGTGACACTGCATTTCTTATAGCAGAAACAAATGGCGGACAGGAGGAAGCATGTGTGAAGCCGGTAGCGGAGGGCTTTATGTTAGGGTGTTTTTAAGGGACCCATCTCTGTCATAAGAAAAAAAAGGAGGTAGGGGAGAAAGACAGACAGAAAGAAAACCAAACTATGACAAAATAACACACACACACACCCCTCAAAACCACCTAGTTTTCAGCCAGTAGGATGGCTCAGTGGCTCAGTGGGGAAATGTGCTTGCTCCCAAGTCTGATGATCTGACTTCAATACCCAGTACCTAGCAGGAGAGAACTGACTCCCAAAAGTTGTTCTGACCTGCCACAGTGCACAAGTACACTCAAAATAAAGAAATGTTTTAAATTTAACACCCCTGGCTTTGAATGACGTTGCTCCTTGAAGCACTTTCTAAGACGATCTGGTTACAAGGACACCCAGGAGGCCAGAGGTGAATGTGGTGGATTCTCTGTGACAGCAGGAGGCTGGGGAATACTCGGCTCAGTTTGCATCATGAGTTTGCTAACTGTGAGGTTAGCTGATCTGTGAGGCCCAGCGGCTGTTGTGTCCACACCTGGACCCTAACATCAAAATTAGCAGGGGTTTCTAAAGCCACAAACCAACTGGGCATGCTGGAGGATCCAGAGTTTAAGATGAGTGTGCGTGCGCACACACACACACACACACGCACACGCACACACAATCCCCAAGCAAAAAACTCTACAAATATTGTTTTTCCAAATTCTTTCTTTTTGATGTTCTGAAACAGGGTCTCTCTACAGAGCCCTGGCTGTTCTGTATCTCACTATGTGGATCAGGCTGGGTTCAAACTCACAGAGATCTGCCTGCCTCTGCCTCCCAAGTATCAGGATTAAAACATGCACAACCAAGCCTGACTAAATGAACCCTTCCTCTCTTTCTCTCTTTCTCTCTCTCTTCCTTTCTCTCTCTCTTCCTTTTTTCCTTCCTTCCTTCCTTCCTTCCTTCCTTCCTTCCTTCCTTCCTTCCTCCTTCCTTTCTTTCTTAGACAAACTGACTATGATCTTGAACTTCTGACCCTCTTGCCCCATCTCTCCAGTGCTGGGATTACAGATGTTTGCCATCTTGCCAAATAGCAAGTAAAGTAAATGTAAATGTTATAAGTGAATGTAAAAACAGACCACAGATGTGAGCAGAGCTGCCCCGAAGCAAAGAGAAGGGCTCAGGGACCCCCATGCCCCTCCTACACTGTGCTCACTCTGTCTCACTGATGGGCAGAACTCCTGGTTGCCAAATCTCAGGGTTCTATCTCTAGCTTCTTCAAAACTGCTATTGTCAGGTCCCTGGGGAACAGGTGAAAAATCAAAGCATGTTGGGACAATCACAGGCAGTGACAGGACTGGGTTGGCTCTCTACAAAGACCAGTGGAGAGACTTTGGCACAGAACTTTCTGGAGGTCTAGTGCTAGACGCTCTCAGGTTACGGTTACCATGTTAGGTGAAGGTGGGTGCTAATTCCAGCCCACAAAGTAGAACTTGTTCACCCTCCAAACTATAATTGCAAATTACTCATAAAATATAAGCAGGCAGGGCCAGTGAGATGGCTCAGTGGGTAAAGATGCTTGCCCCAACTCAGATCTAGGTCTGTTTCTCTCTTGAGCTCAAGGCTCTATTGCCTTCTTCCATCTGGAGGCAGAGTCTTTTCTTTCTTCAAGTGTGTGTGTGTGTGTGTGTGTGTGTGTAGGGTGTGTGTGTGAGTGTGTGTTTGTGTATGTGTGTATGTTATGTGTGTGTAGGGTATGTGTGAGTGTGTGTGTTTGCTTATGTGTATGTGTATGTGTATATATGTGTTTTATGTTTGTGTATGTGTATGTATGTGTATGTGTGTGTGCGTATATGTGTGTTTATGTTTGTGTGTGTGTATGTGTATGTATGTGTGTTTGTGTATTGTGTGTGTGTGTGTGTATGTGTGCTTGTAGGGTGTGTGTGTGTGTATGTGTGTGTTTGCTTATGTGTATGTGTGTGTGTATATATGTGTTTATGTTTATGTGTGTATGTGTATGTTTGTGTGTTTGTGTATGTGTGTGTATATTGTGTGTGTGTATGTGTGCATGTAGGGTGTGTGTGTGTGTGTGTGTATGTATATGTGTGTTTATGTTTGTGTATGTGTGTGTATGTATGTGTGTGTATTTATATGTGTGTTTGTGTGTGTGTGTGTATGTGTGTGTATGTGTGTGTGTGTGTGTGTGTGTGTGTGTGTGTGTGTGTGTGTGTAGGGAGCATGTTCTGAGTTTCTGAACCCAGGGCTTTGGGCATGATAAGCAAGCACTCTTCCAAGTGAACCTCATCTTCCAGTCCCAGGAGTGATTTTTTTTTTTTTTTGAGAGCACTTACTGTTTCATGAATCGAATCCGGGCTTTCCTCCGCAGGCCTGGAAGAGCAGAGCAGAGCAGAGGCGAGTCAATGCTGGTTGGTTATCAGCATCAACCCTCAGAGGTGGAGAAGGCGGCAGTTACCTATGACTTCATCCGGGCTGCTGGGCTGTCTCCCCGACTCTTCACAGTTCACACTTTGTTGTTGTTTGCTTATACACAGGTTTAAAATATTTAAAAGTATTCATCCATTCATTCCGCATTTTCAGCAGCCTTCACGAATGCTACTAGACCCTGTCACTACTATACCCGTCTTACCTGTGTGGAAACTAAGGCACAGAGCATGCGAGCTGTCGAGTAACTTGCCCAAAAGCCACATATCTAGTGCCAGAGCTTGAATGCGGTTCCTCCACTCCAATCTGTGTCTTAAATAAGTTTTCCCAGGGACTGGAGGCCTAGCACAGTGTAGAGCTCAAGGTCTTAGATTAAAATCTCAGTAACATAAAACAAATGCGGTTGCCTTTTGCCGCAGGCCGGGCACCAGAACGCAGAGGGCATCAAAACAGCGCATGCGCACTCCTACCGGGACGCAGGAAGGGAAGTGTTGTTTTCCTCCTCATAATGTTTTTGTTTAATAGGATGTTATGTGGTCCAGGCTGGCCTTGAACTCCTGATCCTTCTACCTTTACCTCTCCAA
>JAMJFZ010001195.1:655000-660000 GCA_026225945.1 Cricetomys ansorgei | reverse complement strand
GAGGCAGTATCTCATTATGCTCTGCAGACTGCTCTCAAGCTTATGAGCTCAAGTGATGCCCCAGCCTCAGCCTTCTGAAAAGCCAGGTCCACGGGGCTATATTTTGTGGGGTTTGTTTTAATTTCTGTCGCCTGACTCTCATTCTACTAATCAAGTTGTCAGGGTGTAATGTGTTACAAAACGAAGTCCCTCCGTCTTCCCTTTTATGTTCCATAAGATTCTGCCTTTCTGTTTATGGGTTCGGAGCTTCCTTTTTGATTAGTGTTTTGATTTGTTTGAGACAGGTTCTTCCGTAGCCCAGAGAAGACTGGCCTCAAATTGACGTTGTAGTGGAGGATGACCTTGAACTCCTGATCTCCTGCTTCAGCCTCCAAGGTGCTGGGTTTACAGGCATAAGCCACCACACCTAGCCGGTTCCGATTTTCTCTCCACAGTGACCTCAGGAGGCAGTCCTCTCCCAGGTCCCAGACTCTGCAGGGAACACCTCTTCTGGGACTTCAGCGTGTTGCAGTGAAGCAACCCACCCCACACCCGGCAATCCTGAGCTGGTGTTGTGGTTTGTTCTCTGGGTCGTGGCAGATGGAACTTTCTTTTTGTCACAGTAACTTTTGGGGGGGTTGAAGTCAGTATTTTTCCAGAAATGCATTTGAGTGTATGGCTTCAAAGGAAGTACACATGTGCCCACTCTGGCCAAGAGGCCCAGCATTCTCTCATTAGGGTGTCAGAATCCCACCCACCCTTGGTGCGGGGTCCTCATTAGACATCAGAACTGGAAAAGAATGAAGGGCTGGTCCTTTGGACTGCAGGTTTTTGTTTGTTGACAGCTTGCTTGTGATGTGCAAGCAGAAACCAGAAACTCCACCTGTTTAAAGTATATAATTTTGAGCAGGGTGTGCATGCCTGTGATCTCAGAACCTGTGGGCCTAAGGCAGAAGGATTGTGAATTTGAGGTCAGCCTGGGTTAAACAGCTGGTTCTAGCCAGCCTGGATCTACATGGAAAAGCCATGCGTCAGTGAAAAATTAAAGCATACACTGGAACAGTTTTTAGAATCTTCCTAGCGTTGTGAAGCCATCACCTCTTCTAACTTTGGAACATTTTGAGAGCCCCCCCCAAAATAAAACTCTGTCCTGGCTTAGAATTTCTCATTATTCCTCAGCCCCCTGCCTTCAGGCAACCTTCCACCTATTTCTGTCTCTGCGACCTTCACAACTACGGGCATTTCACATCTATAGAGCCACACAAGATATAGTCTTTGTTGTTGTTGAGACAGGGTTCACTATGTAGCCCTGGCTGGCCTGAAAATTGCTTTGTAGAACAGGCTGGCCTGCAACCTACAGAGATCTGCCTGCCTCTGCTTCTGAATGCTGAGATTAGAGGCGTGGGCAGCCATGCCTGCCTATAATGTGGTCTTTTGTAACTCACCTTTCACTGCTTATTTTCAACACTCATCCAAACTTAAGCATGTATCCGTATTTCATTCTTTCGTGTGTGGTGGGGGGGACAGAGACAGGGCCTTACATAGCCCAGGTTAGCCCCAACTGTGAACTCCTTGATCCTCTTGCTTTTCTCTCCTGAGTGCTGGGATTACAACTATGTGCTACCACATCTGGACTTACTCTTTCTCTTCCTCCCTTCCTCCCTCCCTCCTTCCTTCCTTCCTTCCTTCCTTCCTTCCTTCCTTCCTTCCTTCCTTTCCTTCCTCTTCCTTCTTTCCTTTCTCTCCCTCTCCCTCTCCCTCTCCCTCTCCCCCCCCCTCTCTCTCTCTCTCAGGGTTTCTTTACATAGTTCAGGCTGACCTTGAACTTGTGACCTTGCCCCAGCCTCTCAAGTGTTAGGGTTACAGGCATGGACTGCCGTACCAGCCAGCACTTAATTATTTAAAAAAAATTTACATGCATTGATCGAGTGAGAATATGGTGTGGGCGTTTCAGTGCCGTGGCACGCACGTGGAAGTCAGTCTTTTCCTTCTACTGTGTGGGTCTTGGGGATTGAACACAGTCAGGCTTGACAGCAACTGCCACAGCTTGCTGAGCCATCTTGCTAGTCCGGTACTTCACTCTCAACGTGCCCTTCCTGTGCCGTTTTTGTTAGCCTGTGCGTTAGCTGAGGAATGTCTGGGTTCACTCTCCTGGCTGTGGCGAACCGCACTGCTGCGAAGCGCCTGTGCGCAGGGTTTGGGTAGACGTGTTTTCCTTAATGTCTTATTCTGTGATGATTTGTGAGTGCAGCCTCAGTAGACTGTGAGTTGCTGTCCTACTCTGCGTCCCTTCTGTCGACAGCAGCTTGGGGATGGAGAAATAGGCTACAGAGCTAAGACTTGGCAAGCGTTTGTATCAGACAGAAAGGAGGGAAGGAAAGGAAGAGAGAAAGAGAGAGGGAGGCACGGAAGGTAGACAGCTACCCTTTTGTCCATGGGTACAAGGATGAAAAACTTACCCTTCTGGGTCTTTGTCTTGGGGAACTCACACGATTTCTTCTTGGGGCTAGTCTTCTTGGGGTTATTCTTCTTGGGCTTGGCAGTTGTAGGAAGGATGTCAACTGCAGAAAGAAACAAAACCCGTATCTCAGACTGTGTGACTTTCTCCCAAGCACCGATGTTCTCACGACGGGTCCCTCAGCTGCCACAGGATATGAGGTCACAGAGCACAAGAGTTCAGATCTGATTTTCCCAGTTCTTGGATGGATGCAGAGCTTATGGGTGAGCATTAGCCTGGTGTCCTGGAGAGAGGCCCCGGAGCCACCAGACCCGAGCAGAACCTTGTGCCCATAATTAACAATGTGTAGCCTGGGCTAAGTCACTGTTCCCCAGTTTCTCCTGCTGTAATGAAGATGACTCCTACTTTGTCGTTGTGAGGATTAAGAGAGCAGCATACCTAGCAGAGGATGCAAAAGGCATGACTCTGCTCGGCAGAAGGCCTTGGCTGAGGACCTCTGTCCAGCTGTGTGTGGTGGTACGCACTTTTAATCCCAGCACCCAGGAGTCAGAGGCAGGTACACCTCTATGAGTCTGAGGAGGCCCATCTGCTCTACATGGGTCTAGGACAGCCGGAGCTATGCAGAGAGACCCTGTCTCAAAAACTAAAACAAAGCAAAAAAGGTCACTTGGTCCTTTGGCATGGCCAGTCTCTGAGCCAGTGAAGCAAGCCCATGGAGAGGAGATGGCTGTCCCTTCCTACGTGGACAATACAGTTGAGAGGGGTGGGTAAGTGCCCAGCTAGGATTCCAGGTCCTCCTCCTGTTCCTGAATGGTCCTTCCTCTTCTCAGTTTTGATCCAGTGTCTCACACTGAGGGGTTGAAGAGTAGGAGAGGACAGTGGGACTGATGCACTGAGCGGGGAGACCATGAGATTCTGAGGTGTGGAGAGCCAGAACCCCCTCCCCACCAACACACACTTCATCCTTGTTAGCCAAGGAAGCAGATTTTCCACATACCCTTCAGAGAGGTAGTGAGAGAGAGGCTAGGAAAAGCCAAAGAGGCCATGGCCCACCTTCCACAAAGCCTTAACCACATTAGGTCGCTCCAAGTCTTTTGACCATCGGTGTCAAGGAGCTGTTGTACAGTGACAGCCAATAGCAGGGACAAGTCCAAAGTCTGGACCTGCTGGGTGTGAGGTCCTTTAACACCCAAGGCCCCTAAACTTTGCCTCATCTTATACTCAAAGGAGCGGGGTTCTTCAGCAGCTCAGGGATGAGTCTGGGAGGGACAGCTCTACAGCCTCCGGTACCTCGGCTGGGCACAGTGGCCTGGGTCTGTCGAGAGGGATCAGGGACAAGAGGAGATTGTTCTGTTTTAATTTCATCTTGCTCTGAGTCAGGTCCCCTCAACTCCTGATCTGTGAGTTTGACCTCTCTGTCTTTTTTTGAGGGACAGTTCCTAGGAACCCATAGTGTGCCTGAACAAGGTCTGTTTTCCCAAACACTCTCTAAACTACCCAGGCTTCTCCTCTAAGACACTGGGCCCCTTCAGTGGGTAGGCTTAGGCTCTGGATGTCCTGCCACTGTATCCAAGAGCAAGCTTTGGGAGGACACCACTGTCCCTGGGCTGCTGGGTAGTTTGTGGGATTTGGAAACATGAAAGCCAGGATAGGCAGAGATGGAAATCACTTACTTGCTCTTAGTACACCATCCACCTTTCTCAGACCCAGAGGCACTGGGAAGGCAAGGGGCTCATAGAAACAAAAGCAAAAAACAAAACACAACCCCAAGCTCCACAGAAGCCCATGTTTCAAAATACGGATCAATGGACTTCTGCCCAACCTTACTCTCCCACTCCCTGCGTAAGACCAGAGACTGGAGAAGTCACGAAGACCTCACTCTGGATTTTTTTCTTTCATAACTTTTTCTTTATAACTCTGGCACTGTCTCCAGCGGTCTCGGTACCTCCTCAGGCTGACTGCCTAACTTCTGGTGGGTGCCTGGGGTGCCTTTGTGACTTTCAGCCCCCCAGGTGAGTGGGAAGCAAGACAGTGGGAGGATTAGTCCTGGTGAACTGGAGAAAGAGCTATAGCCACTGGCCTGAGAGAATCTACCATGAGACCTTCCCACCCCCGAGAGACGAATCCTCACTGTCCAGCATGGACAGTCTGAACAGAGATGCTCTGTACACATAAAATACACATCAAATACCATGTATGAAAAGCAGCTTGGGAACTTTTTTTATTCTGGCTGTCTGTTGAAATGCCACTACTATTGATAAGCTGGGTTTAATAGCATGCACTGTGAAATTCATTTCACTTATTTGTTTTACTTACATGCCTCTTAGAAAATGGAAAATTAGCCGGGCAGTGGCGGCGCACACCTTTATCCCAGCACTCGGGAGGCAGGGGCAGGCGGGTCTCTGAGTCTGAGGCCAGCCTGCCGTTCCTGAGAAGAGTGAATTTCAGTATAGCTGGGGCTACACAGGGAAACCCCATTTGGAAAAACCAAAAACCAACAACAAAGAGAGAGAGAGAGAGGGAGAGAGAGAGGGGGAGAGAGAGGGGGAGAGAAACAGAGAGA
>JAMJFZ010001195.1:592500-652500 GCA_026225945.1 Cricetomys ansorgei | reverse complement strand
CAGGGTTTCTCTGTTGTAACTCTGGCTGTCCTGGAACTCACTCTGTAGACCGGTCTTGAACTCACAGAGATCCGCCTGCCTCTGCCTCCTAAGTGCTGGGATTAAAGGCCTGTGCCACCACTGCCTGGCCACAGTGAGTTTGTGTCACAGGCAGACTGATTTAAGAATCCGCCTAGTGAAAGAACCCAGGGTGTCAACAGCAGCCGGTGTGTTTTGGAGTCAGAACTCACAAACCGGCTTCCAGGCAGGTGTTCACTGAGCTGTCCTTTACCGTGGGGTAGGGGTTACCGTGGCCATTAGTTGACGGTGTACTTGTAAGTGCGGCCCTTGGCATATGTTACCTCAGCCAAGTCCCAAACTGGCTCCGGGATTTTTATCCCCTTACACAGGTAAGAGATGATGGCATGAAGATACTTGCTCAGAGTTTCACTGGATTCAAATCCAAAGAGCCCAGGTGGGAAGCCAAAGCCAGTTGTCTGCCTCCTTGTCTGTGGCTCTGCACAGATAGGCCTTCTGAGCAGCCAGAAGACACCTGCGGCAAGCCGGGAGAGGAGTTTGGAGTCATAGGCTCCAAACTAGAGCACAAGGCTGCTTTGGACAATATGGCATTTCTGGGCAGAGTAGAAGGAGCTGACCCTGGTAGGTCGTTCGTCTTCCCAAAATGGGTCTGTGACTGGCTTTGTATCCCTCAGGGAGGGCAGAAGCAAGGTTGGGAGTTCATCTTGTGTTAGATGGGAAGCCTAGGCAAGGAGAAGTCGCAGGCATGGCCATACACACAACCTCTACCCTATGGCAGCCACGGGACCTCAGAAGTCACTGTGCCAGTGGTCTTCTATGAAAAGACAGTTCGGCTTTCCACTACTGTCCTGCTGGTCGCTGAGGGTTAGGAAGTAAAGAGAGAAAGCCAGGCATGGTGGTGCACACTTGGAATCCTAACACTTGAGAAGTTGAGGCAGGAGGATTGCTTTGAGTTTGAGGCCAGCCTGGGATACATAATGAATTTCGGGGCGGGGTGGGGGAGAAAAATGAAAGGATCTGTGAAATCTCATGTGAGTGTTGAAGCATTCACACATCTGGTCACATGTGGACCGTGGAGCACTCTCTTGGCTAATCACATGTGGACCGTGGAGCACTGGCTCGGCTAATCACATGTGGACCGTGGAGCACTGGCTCGGCTAATCACATGTGGACCCTGGAGCACTCTCTCCGCTAATCACATGTGGACCGTGGAGCACTCTCTCGGCTAATCACATGTGGACCGTGGAGCACTGGCTCGGCTAATCACATGTGGACCGTGGAGCTGGCTCGGCTAATCACATGTGGACCGTGGAGCACTCGCTCGGCTAATCACATGTGGACCAGCACTCTCTCGGCTAATCACATGTGGACCATGGAGCACTCTCTCGGCTAATCACATGTGGACCCTGGAGCACTCTCTCGGCTAATCACATGTGGACCGTGGAGCACTCGCTCGGCTAATCACATGTGGACTGTGGAGCACTCTCTCGGCTAATCACATGTGGACCGTGGAGCACTCTCTCGGTTAATCACATGTGGACCGTGGAGCACTCGCTCGGCTAATCACATGTGGACTGTGGAGCACTCTCTCGGCTAATCACATGTGGACCACTCGCTCGGCTAATCACATGTGGACCGTGGAGCACTGGCTCGGCTAATCACATGTGGACCGTGGAGCACTCTCTTGGCTAATCACATGTGGAATCCGTGGAGCACTCTCTCGGCTAATCACATGTGGACCCTGGAGCACTCTCTCGGCTAATCACATGTGGACCCTGGAGCACTCTCTCGGCTAATCACATGTGGACCCTGGAGCACTCTCTCGGCTAATCACATGTGGACCCTGGAGCACTCTCTCGGCTAATCACATGTGGACCGTGGAGCACTGGCTCGGCTAATCACATGTGGACCATGGAGCACTCACACAGGTTGTCACGTGCAAATGGTGAAGCACTCACATGGGTAAATTCTGCTGGAGAGTCTACAGTCTCCTAGGCACCAAGGGAAGTCTCAAGGAGGATTAGACTGAATTTTTTTCATATCCAAGCCCACCTGGGTTCCAATCAACACAGTTTGATCCAGAAAGCTTTTCTTCTTTGGTTTGGAGCAGAGGGCCACACTGCATACCATGGTTAAGATACAACATAGAGGACAGGCCTGGCTGAGCAGAGGCCAGAGGGTGTGTGAGCTTGAGTTAACGGTGGCACAGGCCTTACAGCCTTATCACGGCCTTCCCTAGGGCCGGTGTGATGAACTAATGCCCAGAGTCCACCCTCAGACTGCCCTGAGCTTCCTCTTGCATGGGGAGAACGAGTCTGCCCCAGTGGGCCAGGCGCTGCTGTGTCTCCCTTCCCCTGAGCATCAGGCTACCGCTTCTGCACCATTGCAGCCATTTTTATTGCTTTGGGTCCCTGGCCTCTTTGGGGAAGTTGATATGAACTGTTGGCATCGGTGTCTATCAGCGTGTCAAGAACGGTGCGTGTGTTATCTGATTTAACCAATGCTATGTCCTAGCAGGGAGAGACTCACTTTACACAGGGGCAAACAGAGCTCAAGGGGAAGGCATTCTCAAGGTCACACGGTCTGTGGGATGTGGACTCACGCTCAAACCTGTGTAGGACTCGGGCGAATGAACTCAGCCACTGAGTTGGGGAAAGCTGCACGCGGAGTGGGGCCACAGATAAACAGATGGTGGGAGCCCTTCCAAAGAGCAGAGGACACGCACAGCCAGGCTTCAAGTCATGTGTCGTCTCATTTGACTTGTTTGGTAGCCCAGGGTTACATTTTTAGAGGGACCTAACACTTCTAGACTGATCAGAAGCAGTTTGGTGGCTTGGGATAGCCCGGCCGCCTAACTATTTGTGATGTAGTTGAGCTAACCTGGTCAGAGGCAGGGGCTGCTATGCCCTGTCTCCCTCAACTATGTGACCAGCTTTGGGCTTTAGGTGGTGCCAGACCAGTGGAGATTCGAGGAGTCTTCCTCTAAAAAGCAAACTCACTGGTCTGCTCAGAGTGATGGCCTCTAGCCCACACGTCTGTGCCAGCTCCAACATCCCATCTGTGCTGAGTGCTGCTTCTTGGGGGAGCCATGCTACGAAGGGCCCCAACTCCAGAGGACACTGGAGGGCAAGGGGGTCATAGTGAATATCCTGAGCCTCAGCTGCAGCAATGTCTGTCCAATTATACTAGAAGTACGTGCCCGGAAGTAATAAAAGTATGTCTGTAGACCCCAGCCTGGGCCAGGCTAGGCCTCTGGGAACTTCGTGGGGCACATCCCTGTGGGCACCCTAAACAACTACATTTTCCCTTCAGTTTTGGATTTCTCTTTCCCCCTTTCTTTTCTTTCTTCGTCCGTTCCTCCACCCTCCCCACCTTCTAGTTCAGGCTGTAGGACATGGGTGGCTTCTGCCCTAGGCTTCTCAGTCCTCTCTGGTACTGAGCTTCTGGGCAGGGTCTGTGCCTACTGGCCTCCCCTGTCCCCACAGTCCAGCTCCTTTCCGTTCTAAGTTCCCTGTTGAAGTGCAGACTCAGTGTAGCCCCACCCTGGGTCTTACCTGCCAGCTGCACACTGAAGACCAGCCAGAGCCGTGGTTGCATCTTGGCGCTCTTGGGGAGACTTGTTCCCTTGCTCCTCAGGTTAGGGAAGGTTAGATGCCAGGGCAGGCCAGTGGGGCACCCTAAGTGAAAGGGAGGTGGGGTGCTGATGGAGTCAGAGGGCGGGTCCACCAGGGCAGGGGCGGAGCCTGGTGTGTGTGTGTGTGTGTGTGTGTGTGTGCATGTGTGCATGTACCCCACAGCCTTCACCCTCATCCTCTACAACATCAAAGGCTTTGACTGCATTTTTCAAAGAGCCCACCAGGACTCTGCTCTCTGATCAGGAAGTGACAGCTCTCACACATGCCAAGTAGTTGCACCTGTATGGCACCTCTTGCCCCTGGGAAGGGCTCAGGACAGAACCCTGATGCCCTGTGACAACTAGGATAACTGAGTCACAGAGGTCGGCATGCTCCAGGTCTCACAGCTTTGTGAGCCAGGCCCTAATCCAGACACTTCTTCATTTCTTTCTGAGCAGGCTGTATTTTATCTTAGGGAGAAGGAGTTCATCTTGGTTTGAGGACATAGTCCATTGTGGTGGGGAAAACAAGGTGGCTAGAGACAGAGCTTTACGTCTGAGTGGCTCAGGGAGGAGAGAACTTATAGAGAACCTAGTGCCAGAGTTCAGCTGGCCCTGGAGTGATGGAGACCCCCTGTGGGGGAGGAAGGAAAGTTAACTGACACCCAGAGAAATGAGGGGGGAGAGCAGGGCGGGAGTGCTGCTGAGGGCCCAGACCTGAAAGGGAGGCAAAGACAAACCTAGATCTTCAGAGCCCCAAGGACTGGGTGCATGTGTGTGTCTGTGTGTCTCTCCACTCTGGCCCGCTTTACAGTTCTCTATGCCTTGTCAGTTTTGAGATCGAGGCCCCATCAAGAACCCATGAAGAACACTTATCGGGAGACCTGGTTTGGCCTGTGGACTTGGCAGAGGTGAGTGTTGGAGGAAGGCTGTACGGAGAAACTACATCTTTGGTGACCTGTCTGCTGGGGGGAGGAAGGGTGGGGGAGGGCTCTGAGGAGACATATACCACAGAAGGTCGCTAGTGTCCATGGGCACCAGCCAGCCAGGCCCTGGGGCCGTGCACACTGAGAGCTTGAGTTTCGGAAGAGGGGATGGGTTCTCACTGGTGGCTAAAGCTGGCAGTGGGGTGGAGACCTATCATCTCGGTATCCAAATCCCCTTTTCTTCTCATCCTACTCCTGCCAGTTCCTGGTGACAGGTGTTGAAGAGCTGAGGCAGGGGTTCAAAGGTTCTTGAGAAGAAGGAGGAAGTCAGTGGTCAGGTCCTGAGCTCAGCTCTCTAACAGCCCGGCAGGTCTCTACCATGTTGTCCCGTTGTCATTCCTGAGAGAGCCTGCCAAGGGTAGACAGTCCTAGGAAAACCACACGGCAGTAGTTCTTAAAATCTTTAAAATCTTAAAATCTTAAAATCTCACTTATCACAAAGCGAGCCACGTGAAAGGACACAGTATGTCGGTCAATGAAGGAATGGTGCGTTCACTTTCCATTTACCCCGAGCCAGAACCGGCTACCCCTAATCTTCAACCGTTTCTTAGAAATTACTTATTCCTCACAAATGGAACTGTACAATGTATATCCTTAGTAAATGACCTCTTTGGATTTGGAGATGGGGTTTCAGGCCCAGGGATGACTTTGAACTCCTGACTACCTGCTTCCACCTTTTCTGCTTGTGACCCCCTTTCTGTACCCTGAATTTTCCATAGGTCTATAAAACATGTATACAAAGCAAAGCAATCATTTACTGATAACTAACCATAAACTAATATATATATATAGCGTGTATGAGTGTGTGTTTGCCCTCAGAAGCCAGAAAAGTAGATCAAATACACTGGAGTTGAAGTTATAGGGTGTTATGTGCCACCTGACACAGGAGTTGGGAGCTTAACTCGGGTCCTTTGGAAAAGCAGCAAGCACTCTTAATCGCTGGTCCCAATAAAATTATTTTAAAGAAATCCTTTGCTATATATATAATATTAGCATTTATAAATGATAAAAAGCAAGTTTGCATACTAAAGTGATGGATGTGCTTGTTTGTTTTTACATGAAGAATTAAATCTGGCCTGAGTATTTGATACCGCAGGACACAGGGCATCAGAGTTGAATGGCATTTTGATTTTATAATTGTCAATACAGAGAAAGCCGCTTTCTGTAAATATAACACAAAATGGCAGAAGTATATTCAGGGGCATTTCAGACATTGTCAGCCTAATCCCAAGTCAAAATCCATTTAATGATTTAAAACATTTTTTAAAATGTATATGTTTTATAGTATGCATATGTATGAGTGTTTTACCTACATGTATGTGTGTACCGTGTACATGCTTGGTAGCTGTGGCAGTTAAAAGAGAATGTTGAGTGCCCTGGACCTAGAATTACAGATGGTTGTGAGCTACCTTGTGGGCGTTGGGAATTGAACCGGGGTTCTCTGTAAGAGTAGCAAGTGCTCTTCACCACTGACTAATGTCTCCAGCATTGTGTGTGCGTGTGTGTGCGTGTGTGCGTGTGTTTAAATAAAACTCAAGTCAGCAACTCAAGCAAACCTTCTAAGACAACACAATAAAACATACAGTAATTCGATATTTACATGATAAGGGATGATTATGGGAAACTATTAAACGTTCTTGCTTCTGGAATGAAACCATTATGTTTCCGTGAGAGCAGAGAGCTTTGTGCACCTAGAACAAACACACAATTTACGACACAGAGTTGTCTGAAATCAGACTTCGGTTGCTCGTGCTCTGCGGCATGATGGCGCGTGCAGGGCCTGGTGCTCCATCGTGAGTGCAGAACCAAGGCTGCAGGGCCATTTGAGGCCACGGGAGTGAGCACTGGACTCCTGGAACATTTGATTTTGAATTAAGTTTTGGTCAGAGCACACTCAGAATCCTTTTATCATAGCCAAATTTTGTGCAACCCCTACATCCAGTAAAAGGATTGTTTCTGGGGTTGTGGCCCCATTGTGTGTGACGCGCCCGAGGGCTAGGATGACAGGCCTGTGCCACCACACCTGACACAGGCATGTGTTTGAGTACCTGTTTTTAATCCTTTTGGGTTTGTACCCAGAGTAAAACAGCTGGGTCCTTCGGCCAGTCTGTTCGGAAAGTGCCTGTTTTCCCTAGCGGTGATGCCAGTTTACCAGCACACCAACCATGGGAAAGAGCTTCAATTTCCCCACACCCCTGCCAAGGCCTGTTACTTATGGGTTTGGCTTTTGTCTCCAGCCTAGTGTTCATGGGCTTTGGTTTGCATTTCCTTACTAAAGATGTCAAAGCCTCTTCTCATTGTGTATCAGGCATTTGTCTGTCTTTGTGGGTCTGTTTAAAATATCTGTGGTTTAGAAAACACAGCCTACCTCTTTCGGGGAACCTCTGTGCTGTGCACCTGGCTTCCCTGGTCCCACTGAGTCACTACTCACATAGAATTGTCCCGAATCAGTTCAGTCAGCACGTCATTCTAAAGGGGCTCGCCGCAGTCAGTGTGACCACCCCAACTCTAAGGGTCTTTCCAGTCATTCATGGATGCTCAGCTGAGCTGATTGGTTTTCACTGTCACTGGACACGGGCTAGAACCACCTGGGAAGAGCTTCAGTTGGGGAATTGTTTAGATCAGGTTGGCCTGCGGGCATGTCTGTGTGTAGAAGATTTTTTAAGTCTGGCGATACATTAATAAATACACACACCTGAGACATATCTAAAGGTACAAGCCAGACAGACATGAGAGAGCTCAGCACGCCAGCTCCCCCTCCTCATCCTCCTCGTCTGGGCAGTTTATTCTTATAAGCCTTCCTTGCTCCCTCTTAGAAGTCTATTTGTATGACCAGAGAGGTACCTCCTCCCAAACCTTCGGCCACTGGGGCATGTCCACGTCTATAGTGGGGTGCTAACAACACAAAAGGGGCTGGGCCCCACCCGTCTGAGCTACATGTTTTTATAGTGGGGTAACTACAGGACAATAGGGGAGAGCCCAGGCCACACCTAATGTCTCCAGTCTGGTGTCACATCCAAAAGACCTCTTTATCGGCAACTCTGGTTACATTAAGCTAAGAGAGAGTAGTTCTTATTTACATGAGAAAACAGGCTGTCACATCCTGCCAGGCTTTAGGCAGTCAGTGCAATAAATCTGCAGTGAATATAATATCTGGAGATATGTTCAAATATACCACAACATCTGTGGGGGACTGTCTTGATTGTTGATTGATGGAAGAAGGTCTAGGCCACTGTGGGCAGCACCATTCCCTAGACTGGGGCCTGAACTGTGTAAAAGTAAAGAAAGCCCACAAGAGATCAAGGCTGTGGATGTTACGTGACTAGCTGCTATGAGCTTCTCCCATGACTTGCCGGACTTCCCCTCTGCGGTGGATGTAACCCGGAACTTTAACCTTATACGAACCCGTTTTTTTCCATAGGTTGCTTTTGACCGAGGCATTTTATCACAACAACATAAATGAAACTAGAACAGCAAGCTTGAGAAGGAAGCAGCTCTCTCGGGGACAGAGTGACTGCTCTGTCAGGGGTGTTACTTAAAACCACAGAGAGGGAATTCCTGAACACATTACTTGGAAACTCTGACTCTTGTGATAAAGTAGCCTGTAAATATTGGTGATTTAACTCAATACGAATCCACTCAGTCATTTGGTACCATTCAAATGCAGCGTGCCAGGCTAGGGAATATGTGCTCTGTGTAGTCTGCACAGGCCCATCATCTTTTGTAAGAGGAAAAGTTATGTTTTAAATTTTAAATTACTCTACCTAAGAGATCTATGGAACAAGGACATAACTTCCTGGAGTGCTAGGTGGGGCTGTTCAGGTAAGATAGTTCTGAATCTCCCTTGCCCAAGGCTATAACCTCTTGGAATGTTGGGTAGAGACTGTCTAGATCCCAAGTTGACCCTACTGCACCGGATGTGCTTGGTCACTTGTAGGTGGGAATAACCCAGACAGGAAGTTCATCAGGGTAGACGCTTTCCACTTACTGGTCCTACTGGGAAGTACGTAGCCTTATGGGCTCTGTGTTTTAAAGCACCTGTGCCATGTAACTCGGTGCCATTCTGTGGGAACTCTGAAGGTGAAAGGTTCACTCTGCGGGTACCTCAGAATGAGTACCTGGTCAGAGTCCATCTTTCTGGCCAGTATTTAATTAAAGCTTGCTTGCTTCAAATTTGGCTCAAATGTGGTGGTTTTATTCTCAACCAAATCTGGGATTTACACTTTCTGTCGTGTTAATTCCCATGTTCAGTCTGTGGCTTCAGGATTCTTGGTGCAAAGTGAAACTAATGGATGACTTCACAGTATAGGGTAGAGAGGAGCCCTGGAGACCAATCCCTAAGTCACATGGACTCCGCCAAACTGCAAGGGTGCTTAAAAAACACAGTCCAGCTGGGAACCTGAGAAGAGAGGGAAATGAAGTCTGAGTACGTGGCCAGCGCCCACCATGCTTGACATGGCAGAGAGGGTCCTGCTAGCTTTGAGTCCCTGACACTTGTCTTCAGGGCTCAATCATGATGTGTTCTTCTTTCCATCAATCAGCATATGTTCTGGTTTATCTTTGCTCAGCACAAGTCAGTGTCAGTGTTCAGAGGCCTCGTTCGATGGCAATTGTGTCTGGGAGCTGCCTGTGTGAGATACTCATCAAGTTTTCGATTTTGTTGCTCTCGTTGTTTTGAAGCAGGGTGTTGCACTATACCCCTGGAGGGCCTCCCACTAGAGAAAATCCTCCTGCCCAGCCCCAGCTTGATTTGTTTGGGAGCTGCATGAGCAGATATGCAGGGCTTCTTATTTGGAATGTGTTTCAAGATAATAAACGAGTCATCACCAAGAATTGTTAAGAAGCAGGAATAAACAAATAAAATATTTTTTATCATTTATTTGGTTGGTTGGTTGGTTGGTAGGTGTCTTGAGACCAGGTCTCTCTACCTAGCCCTGGCTGTCCTGGAACTCGCTATGTAGACTTGTGTAGACAGGTTGGCTTTGAACTCACAGAGATGCTCCTACCTACACCTCCTAAGTTCTGGGATTAAAGACATGCACTACCACTCCCAGCAAAGCATTTTAATTGGTGGTGGATCAAACCTGTAATTCTAGCACTCAGAAGGTGGAAGCAAGTGGGTCAAGAGTTCAAAGCCATCTCTGCTATGCCCCAAAACACTCTGAGTTAGAGGCCAGTCTGGTCTTCACAAGACCCTGTTTCAAAACCAAAGAAAATGAAATTAAACAAAATGAAGCAATAGAGCAGGAAAGGTGGTGGTCTGTGTGGCCTGCTTCAGCTGTGGTGGCCACAGCACAGAGCTCTTAAAATAGCTGCGGAAGGAATGACTGACGGGTGAAAGAATGCCTGCAAATATCAACAGTGCCGAGGGCGTTGTTCGGTGGCAGGTAAACCCTTGTGCAAGGCCCTGGGTTCAAGCCCCACAGCAATGCCGACAGTTGTTAAAATAATGTGAAATCATACGAAATGGCAGAACCAACGCCATCTGAAACTGCAAAATCTATTTTAAAACAGAGACAAAGGGCAGGTTTCCAGGAAAATGAGAAAAGCCCTAGCCTTCAGAGCCCACCAGCAAAGCCAAAACAAAATGATGGTTGGGGATTTGTTTTGGGAACTGAGATGTGTCATTTCTCTGACCATAATTGTTAGTGAGTTTCTGATTGGTTAAAAATTCTGATTAACGTTTGTTTATGTTGGCACAAAATGTTTACGGTTTTCAAGTTTAAATAGTTCATAAAAATTTGAGTTGGGGTCATAGCTCTGAACTTTCATTTCAGACTGGCCAGTCCAGCTTTCTTTCTCTTTTTCTTTTTATGCTTGAACTCAATAAAATTTTCTTTTCTTTCAACAAGTTGTGTGTCTGTGTAATTGGATCAAAAGGCTCCCACAACAACTGCAAGCAGAAAACATCCAGCGGATCTTAGCCTGTAGGAGAACACGTTGGACTATGTGAAGGGAAAGAGCTTATTGGGTTGGTGTTCATGTTCCGCTTGGAAATCTCACACTTAGGTCTAAACCAAATTAAAGAAAATCAATCTAGATTTCTAGTCCTTAGGAAAAATCATAAATATCACCACCAAGGGGAAAGAACAGAGTAAATATCTTCAGGTAAAGGGTTAATTATACCGCTGCTACCATAAGGGAAATGAAACTCAGAGTTGGGGGAGGGGAGCGGCTCTAGAGCAGCCAGGACTACAGAGAGAGTTCCAGGTATTGAGCCTATCCCTAGAGAGATGAGCAGCCCTTAGAGAGTGCTCACCACCCCTGCAGAGGACCAGGGTTTGGTTCTCAGCACTCACAACAGGCCTCTGGTGGCCGCCTGTAACTCCAGCCCCAGGGGCTCTGAAGCCTTCTGGCTTCAGCGGGCAGCTGAATGTCATACAGTACATGCTGGAGGACAGAAGGGCCAGATATCAGTGTCCCAGGCCAGCCTGGGCTATCTAGTGAGGTCCTGTTTCAAAAACAAACAAACAAAAAAAACTCTTACGTAGACACGCATACACACATAAATAAAAAAATAAAAATATTCAAAATAAAAAATAAAAAAGGGGTTTGAGATATAGCTTAATGGTAAATTACTTGTCTAGCATGTGTTAGTTGTTTATTCCAAAAATGTTAAAAACATTTAAAATATTTAAAATTTGAAAACATGAAAAAATATTCAAGAGATCAGACTACTCAAGAGGAGAGTATGGAGAAGAAAGAACTGGAAGAAGGGCAGGGGTGCAAGGAGTGGAGTGAGGAGGGGTACAGGGACTGGAGGGAGGGCAGGGCTGCAGGGACTGGAGTGAGGGCAGGGGTGCAGGGAGTGGAGTGAGGGCAGGGGTGCAGGGACTGGAGGGAGGGCAGGGGTGCAGGGACTGGAGGGAGGGCAGGGGTGCAGGGACTGGAGGGAGGGCAGGGGTGCAGGGACTGGAGGGAGGGCAGGGCTGCAGGGAGTGGAGTGAGGGCAGGGCTGCAGGGACTGGAGGGAGGGCAGGGCTGCAGGGACTGGAGTGAGGGCAGGGGTGCAGGGAGTGGAGTGAGGGCAGGGGTGCAGGGACTGGAGGGAGGGCAGGGGTGCAGGGAGTGGAGGGAGGACAGGGGTGCAGGGAGTGGAGTGAGGGCAGGGCTGCAGGGACTGGAGGGAGGGCAGGCGTGCAGGGAGTGGCAGGAATATGCCTGTGATTCAGGCACTTAGAAGGCCGAGGCAGGAAGATCTTCTGTTCAAGGCCATCGGGATTACATAGCAGGATCCTGTCTCAAAAATGTTTAAATTTTATACAAGGAACCCTAAGACCTTTTTATCAGCTCACACCATGGCCCTAGAGTAAGCCTTGTACTGAAAAGAAATTATTCAGCCAGACATGGCAATTTTTACCTGCAATCCCAACACTTAGGAGACCAAGGCAGGGGATTTCCACAGGTTTGAAGCCAGCCTGGGCTACATAGTGGGGCGCTGTTGAAGAAGAATGAGGAGGAGGAGGAAGAGGAGGAGAGAGTGAGAGTGAAAGAGAGAGGGACAGAGACAGAGAGATACAGAAAGAGATCTGGCAAGATGGCTCAGCAGGTAAAGGCGCTTGCTACTAACCTGGATGACCCGAGTTTGATTCCTGAAACCACAAATGGAAGTTGTCTTCTGACCTCCACACCTGCCACACACAAACTTACACAAACAAATCAATGAATGTAATAGAAGTAAATAAGAAAGAAAGTACGTATTCAAATAAAACCCTTTCAAGTGCGTGCGTGCGTGCGTGCGTGTGTGCGCATGCATGCATGTGATGTGTGTCTTGAGGCTTGCACAGGTCACCGGCCTTCACAGTAAGTGGTAAGGGTCTTCACCTGCGGAGGTATCTCACCACCCCCTTTCAATTATGTTGGAGCATTCTAATAGACTTGGTCAGGGGAGGGGGGCATAGCTGAGCAGTAGAGCATATGCAAGAATACACAGACAGACAGACAGACACACACACACACACACACACACACACACACACACACACGGTGTCAAGTAGTAGCTACCTGACAGGAGAATAACCTGTAGACCAGAGTTTGCTACTATGCTTGATCTTCGCTGGAAGGGATGTGCCCAGAGTTTGAGACCAGCTTGAACAACATAGTGATATACTTGTCTCAACAGAAAACATGAAAAAAAATCCCGTATGCAATGAATGAAAGCACAAATACTAATGCTCACTCGCTCTTCCCCGTTCAGTCAAGGCCCAGGCCGAGAAATGGTACTGCTCACATTCAGGGTGAGTCTCACCCCAACTGAAGCAATCCCCCTTAGGCATGCTCGACCTGACCCAGACAATCCCCTGTAGAGATTCACTTCCCTGGTGGTTCTGCGTTATGTCAAGTTGAGCACAGGTTTGCTGATCTCCTATCTCAGGGGAAAGATACTATTTGATTTACTGTTTACTATTTAGGTCCAGGTTCTGTGACTTTGTTTCTTTGAGAAAGTTAAATAGCTGCAAAGGAAACGGGGCAATACAACCCATACCTGTAATCCCAGAATTGGGGAGATGAAGGCACGAGGACCAAGAGTTCAAGGCTAGCCTTAGCCACATAATAGATTTGACGCCAGCCTAGGATACATGAGACTCCACTGTCTCCAAAACCCAACCAATCAAACCTAAAATAAATACGTTACAAGTAATCTTCGGGAGAGATGCAAAGACTTTGAGTAGAAATGCTGGCCTCAAGGTTATGGTACAGCCCACAGTGCAGCAACTGTTTTTTATGTACATGAGTGTTTGCCCGAACGTATGTATGTGCACCAGACATGTGCAGTGTCCTCCGAGACACCTTCAGAAGAACGTGTTATATCGCGTTACAGTTGTGGGTCTTTATGTGGGTTCTGGGAGACAGAGTCCTCTGCAAGATCAGCAAGTGTTCTCAGCTGTTGAGCCATCTCTCCAATCTCATTCAGCAACCGTTTTTAGAGCTAAATCAGCACGCATATTCCAACACAAATCTGTCCGAGTTTCCCTTCTACACACAGGCAGAAATAGAAGGAAGGTGTGGCCGGGTGTCTTGTGGTGGTGGTGGTGTTCTGAATGTTACTTAAAGGATCAGGTTTTGCTCATGTCTCCAGCTGGTAGAAGATGGATGAACCTCTACCACATCACCTCTATTTATCTTCTTATCTGCACCAATGTCACCTCCGTCTCCACCATCATCATCTCTATCCATGGCAAGACATCTTTAGTAATGCTACATATGTATGTGCGCATGAGGTTCTGTTATTTTACACAGCTCAAAATACTCCCTGAGACCTTGGTCTAAAATCACCTCGTGTCCTGGAAGCCTTTGTACTGCATCTATATGCCTTCAGCTCTGCTTCTGCATCTTAGCCTTTGCTCTAACCTAGCAAGCCGAGAAGAAGCTAGCTGCCAACCACCATCCACCCCCTTGTTTGAGCAGCTGTACCATGGCCTGTGCCTGTCTGCCAGACAGAAATCTGCACCTGCTCTGTGTAACACTCTGTGTTCTACCCCACGGCAGCACACATGGTTACAGGGCACATGCTCTGCTGCTCCAGATCCCATACATTCAGGTAGTAGCATGTATTCAAGAGCTAGGCAGTCAGAGTTTCTGTCCACAGGTAGTATATAGTCGTCATGGGATAGACAAGTAATAAAGAGACGCCTTCAAAATTACAGTCATTTACTAGAATTTTTGGTGGGGGACTGAGGAGATGGCTCAGCCTTTAAGGCATTTTGCCTCACGGGTGTGAGGGCCAGAGCTCAGATCCTCAGGATGGGTGTAAATACCCAGGGGGCATGGCTGCCCACCTCTAATGCCGGTCTAGACATGGAAACGTAGGATCTCCATAGCAAACTGGCTAGCAAGACTAGCCACATCAGTGGGATCTGGGTTTGACTGGGAGACCCTGTCTCAATGAACAACATAGAAAACTAATCTGGGATGATCCCTGACATCAGCTGCAGGCTTCCATGTGCACATGCTCCACCTGTGCCCACGCACATGCGTGTGCCTGTAGACACGCACACACACGCACACACACACACACCCCCCACAAGAAAATGGGAAAAAAATATTAAGATTCTTTTTTTCTTTGAGACAATCTCAGACCTCCCAGGCTAGGGTGAGGATGACTTTGAACTCCTGGCCCTCCTGCCCGTTTCTCCCAACTGCCGAGATTGCAGACACACGCCACTATGCTGGGATTTAACTTAAAGGTCTTAGCTGGTTTATTTTCTATTCTAGAAAGGGGCAACACTTCGGTTCATGAAACAGAATTAGTGTTCCTAAGGGCTGAGCTGACAGGGCTGACTTTCTAGATGAAGGATGAAAGCAACCAGAAATAAAAATACATATGGACCAGGCCATCAGAGACACTTGCCTTCTAAGGTAGGGACAGAACAATAGAAAATTAACTGGTTGGTTAATATTTGCTTATTCCAGTTTTTTTTTGTAATGATTAAAGGATACAAGAATTAAAGGCAGAGGAAACATCACCAGGAATTGAAATTAGTCCACTGGGGAAATCTGGCTGCTACATTCATTTCTCTGGCTTCTTGAAAGGTCAAATAACTGGCTTAGATTTAGTTTGATGACATGGAAGCTCAGGTTGGTGAGTTCCCTCTGCTGGTTTTGTCTGTTTGTGTTTATGAATGTGGTCTTGTGTATGCATGCATATGTGCAGGCACACAGGGGTCAGAGGTCAACATTGGAAGCTTCAATCAATCTCCACTTTCCCTTTTGAGACAGGGTCTCTCATCAAACCTGGAGTTTTCACATTTGTCTAGACTGGCTGGTGGGAAAGCCCCCAGGATTCCCCGGTGCCCACTTCCCTGGGGCTGGCCTTACAGGGGCGAGTCCACACTCTGGTTTTCCATGGCTGCAGGAATCTCACCTCAGGTCCTTAGGCTTGTGTGGCAAACACTTTACTGAGCATCTTCCCACGTGCCCCCCTTTTGACTTTGAATCTCTCATACCTGCACACAGTACAAAAGTCTACTCCAGAACAAAGATCTCCTGAGTTTTATTTCACAAACCAGTGAGCCAATGAGGAAATGGAGACTTATTTTATTTAAGGCCACAGTGTGTGTGTGTGTGTGTACATTCACATGCATTTAGGATTGTGTTCATCATTGGGATTACACATGAAGATGTGTGTACATGTGTGCTTGCATACATGCATTTGCATGTCTCACTAATGTTCTGCATATTGGTACCTTGATTAATGCTCACTATTAAAGACTCAATATTCTGTTCAATATGTTGAAAGTAGACCATTGGTTCATACTCAGCTTCAGTCTTAAACTAAACCATGATGAAGCTCCAAGCTGACCCAGGAAAGAAAAGAAACTAATTCCTGAACCAGGTAGGTGTGGTTATCATAATAAAGAAGCTTCCTGCATGTTAGCCTTTTGGTTTGGCTAACCAAACCTCAACCCTTTGAATCCTCAGCTCTTTGCTGCTGGATTCAAAGAAATCGCTGTTTGATCTGTGTTTCAGCCTTCCGTCTGGGCCTACCCACTCCTGCCTAGAGGACACCCCAAAAAGGCACCTACAGTCTAGCCTCCCTGTTTGGCAATCTTAGACCCATTGTATGCAGATACTTGGGGATGTCTGTGAATCCAGGAACCTCACCTGAATTAGAACCAGGAAAAACTCTGTTTAGTGGAATCTAGAAATTCCTCAACAGGGCCTGAAGCCTGGGCAACTTGCAAGGTAGAAAAGCCAGAGTAGGTCTAGGACACGTGTCTCCCTAAGGCATGCAGCCACGTGTCCATCCAAGGCATGCAGGCACGTGTCCACCCAAGGCATGCAGCCACGTGTCCATCCAAGGCATGCAGGCACGTGTCCACCCAAGGCATGCAGCCACGTGTCCATCCAAGGCATGCAGGCACGTGTCCACCCAGGGCATGCAGGCACGTGTCTACCCAAGGCATGCAGGCACGTGTCCACCCAGGGCATGCAGGCACGTGTCTACCCAAGGCATGCAGGCACGTGTGCACCCAAGGCATGCAGGCACCTGTCCACCCAGGGCATGCAGGCACGTGCCCACCCAGGGCATGCAGGCACGTGTGCACCCAAGGCATGCAGGCACCTGTCCACCCAGGGCATGCAGGCACCTGTCCACCCAGGGCATGCAGGCACCTGTCCACCCAGGGCATGCAGGCACCTGTCCACCCAGGGCATGCAGGCACCTGTCCACCCAGGGCATGCAGGCACGTGTGCACCCAAGGCATGCAGCCATGTATCTACATAGGGCATGCAGGCACGTGTCCACCTAGGGCATGCAGGCATGTGTTTCCCCAAGGTATCAGGAATGGCCAGCCACAGGAGCCAGCACTCTCCTCCCCCTCTCCCCCCGCCTTCATTTCTCTGTCCCTGTCTGCTTTCTGCAAAATGTTGAGTCCTGGCACTCTCGATCCTTAGGAGAAAAAGGATGAACTCTAGAAGTCTCCTTTTCAGGCACCTTGGGGCCCCCCTGTCACAGTGTCTTGGGGTCCCGGCCCTCAGCTTGGTGAGGCCGGCCAACTCTTCCCTCCTCCCAGACCCTAGTATGGTGCTTATGGGATGCTCTGCAGGATATCCTGGTACAGATGTGGAAACCCTCTGGTCAAGCTGGGCAGCTTAGACCATATGAGGCACAGCTCAAACAGCTACCCCCACACTAAGTGATTATTGCTTTCTGGTTAGACCAGGCTAGCCCAGACCTTTCTGGAAAGCTCTGAAACACCCCAGCCTCCATATCCAGCTGTAGATTTAATCACTCCAGCAGTTTCCAGATTTCTCCCTCAAATACTTTTTAATCTGTACGGAGCTCTAGTATCTTAGCCTGTGTCTGAAACAGAAAGGAAGGCCTAGTACGTTAGGTGCTGCACGTTTACTGGCCTCTGGCCATTCGCTGGCAGTCTGAGTTTCCCGGAGCCGCATTCTAAGAGGACAGTTTCTTTAGACTGAGTCTTGTCAGACTCTTTTTGTTGTGACCAATACCCGGGAGGGTGGGGCTACCAATTTTTTTTTATTATTACGTTTGTTTATTTCGGTGGAGCGTGCTCGCCACATTTGGAGGTCAAAGGACAACTTGCAGGAGTTAGTCCTCTCCTCCCGCTTCGCGGTCTCAGGGGCTGAACTGGAGTTGTCAGGTTTGGTGGCAAGCGCCTTTACCTCAGTGGCCACAGGTCACAGGTCACAGGTCACAGTTTGGTAAGTCTTAGTCCATCCCGGTGGAGCGGAACAGCTAACTTCATGGATGACCGGAAGCAGAGGGGAGCAGTTAGGAAGCGACCAGAGCAAGATGGAGCGCCCAAGGCAGCGTTCTCAGCGGCTTAATCCGCCAGCGGATGGAAGCATCCATTAGGTCAGAGCCTTGGCGATCCAAATCTCTCCAGCAGCTGTTAACAGATCCCCAGAGCTGTGCTTTATTGATGGTGACACCCTCAGTTCAGCCAAGCTGACCATGGAGAGTAACCATAGCTATAACTCTTTGAAAAGAAAAAAGCACAGACAATAAAAACTGAACAAATCTTTCTCCGAAAGAAGTAATAAAAAGTAACTCGATTTGGATGGAAGGTAGATAAAAGCTTAAATCAGAGGGTCTGCAAACAATTCCAGAGCAGGCGAGAGCCAGGGCAGCATCCAACAGACACGTTTCCTTTCGGAGCAGAAGAGGGAACTGCTGGCGGGTTAGTGAGCCACCTTCTCCTTGTGTCATCTACAGTCATCGCTGCACCCGCTGAAGGGACATTTGTGAGGAACAGGCTGTGAGGCTCTACCTCAAAAGACCCCGCTTGAGAGTCTTAACCTGGTTCTCCCAGACACTCAGGCTTGACACGTGTGGGTGTGATTGGCAGCCTTGCCTCTCGTGCTGGGTAGTCTACCGGGACACGACTTAGAAACGCTTCTTCACGTGAACTGAAGGATTAAGCCTGGCACTTCAGGTGTGAGCTGGAGCCCATAGGGGATACATGTTCTATGTTCCATGGCCCATGTTGCTGACCTTTAGTAGGTCGGTCCAGGGGCGACAGACATTGGCTGTTGCTTCCAGTTGACGCCCAGAATTGGTTCCAGTTTAATGAATCAGCTTACGTATCGCTCCTCCTTTCAGGTTGCTTCCTTCTCTCATTTCCATGTTTTCCATCCCATTCGTTGTTGCATCTCGGTGCCTACGACTGGAATTCAATCACTTAAAATTTGTGTTCATACAACTTGTGGGAGAGGTCGTGTGTGTGCCACAGACGGATGTGTGGAGGTCAGAGGACAATCTCAGGGGTCCCTCCTCACCTTGTTTGAGACAGGGTCTCTGCTGTTCGCTGCTGCGTATGCCAGTCTAGCTGGTCTGTAAGTTTCTTAAAATTCTGTCTCTTCCTCCTGTCTCACAGGAGTTCTGGGATTATAGACACATGCTACTCCATCTGACTTTATATGGGCTCTGGGGATTTGAACTCAGGTACTTACTCTTGAACAGCAAGAATTCTGCCTACCAAGTTGCTTCCTCAGCCCTCAAAAACTGTTTACCGTCTAGATAAACAGGTGAAATCTTTCCTCTCCTCTTTGGTTTATGATTTCTTAACTGATAGACATGGTTTGACTATTAGGACTGTATAGGTAGGCCAAACCAAAGCCACATCAGTAACTCAGGCAGAGAAAATAGAATACAAAAAGAAAAGTAGCCAATAAAAAGTGGTTAATTACCAAACGAGTGTGAGAGGACTCTGGGGCAGGCGTTGCCGGGTCTCCTGTAAAGGGCCAGGTAGTACTTTGGGTTTTGTAGGCAAGAGTCACGGTCAAGGATATCATACATTACAACAAAACAAACACCCACATCTTTATCGATGAAATCCGAGATAAAAGCATGCTTTTAGAAACCGTGCTGTGTTTATTTATTGTGTTGGGCACATAGGGGGTGGGTACGTGACACGTATGGAGGTCAGGGAACAACGTGCAGGAATTGGTTCTCTATCCTTCCACCACGTGGGACCCAAGGACTGAACTCAGGTTGTCAGGCTTGGCAACAAGTGCCTTCACCCACTGAGCCACCCGGCAGGCCCACGAGTACGTGCTTCGGAATACAATTCAATTAACGAAGACATCTCGCTCTGTACGGTTGAGATTGAAATGCGACAAGAACCACACGGGCTCAAGAGCACCAGGGTGGTTGGCCCATCTGGGGCTCCCCGGGTTGGGCTGAGGAAGTACAACTCGGAGGCGGGGGCCTGAGGGTTCTCTCCCCAGAGACTTAGACTCTGCAGATAGAACTGGGTCACGCAGCCCACCAACAAAGACACCAACTGAGGAGCACAGGCTACGGGTAGGACATGCTCCTCAACACCTCATTTCTGTTACCGCAGAAGAGAGCAAGCCAGGGAAAAAGGAAGGACAGTCCCCAGTCCTGCTTCTACTCTGCAGTGACCTTCTAGCACCCTCTACTGGGAGAGACTAAAAAGCCAAGTAGCAAAACCAGACTAGTCTGTGAGGTTCCGTCTTTTTGTTTTTTAACATTTTGATTTAATATGTGTAAATTGCCTGCATGTGTTGGGTCCCTGGAACAGGAGTTACAGACAGCTGTGAGCTGTCATTGGAGTGCTGGGAATTGAACCTGGGTCCTCTGGAAGAGGAGTCAATGCTCTTAACCACTGAGCCATCTCTCCAGGCCCCAGGTCCCATTTTCAGAGGCGTTTTCAGTGGCTCAGGACCACTAACAGGGATACAGATGATTTCTCACTGTGTTTTGCCTTCATAAACAAGTACTGGAAACGTCTCACATGAGAAAAAGCTCCGAATAAAAACAGCGCATTGCAGGAGTTGGCTCTCTCCTACAATGCGGGTCCCAGGATCGAACCCAGGTCTAGTGGCAAGCACCTTTACCCTGAGCTCTTCTCACCAGGCCCGTGAAGGTTAGCCTACTGCTCGCTGCTGTCCTCTACCCACTCAAGTCTTTTCTTCTGAGACTACGCCTATCAGGTATTCCACGTCTTTTTGGAGGCACTCTGTCTGTCTCTTGCTTGCTTTAAAAAATGTATGCCTACGAGTGCTCTGTCTGCATGCACACCTGCTCGTCAGAAGAGGGCATCAGATCCATTACAGATGGTTGTGAGCCACCATGTGGTTGCTGGGAACTGAACTCAGGACCTCTGGCAGAGCAGCCGGGGCTCTTAACCACTGAGCCATCTCTCCAGCCCACATGCTTACTTTTAAGATTCTAATTATTATGGATTTTATAGCAAAATCTTCTGCTTTACCCAAATTCTAAACGTTTTGGCAAATATATCTATTATTTTTTTCTTGTTTAATAGCATCTGGCTAATGCATGCTAGAGCATGTCTTTAACCCCAGCACTAGGGAGGCAGAGGCAGGTGGTTCTCTGTGAGTTCCAGGCCAGCCAGGGCTACACAGTGAGTGTCAAAACAAACAGACAGACAGACAGACAACAAAACCTCACAATGCATTTGCTCTTTGAATTTTGAAATAGGGTCTCACTCTGTAGCTCAGACTGTTAAGTCTAGAATTCACTATGTAGTTTAAGATGGCCTCAAACTCATAATAATCTTTCTGCCTTAGCCCTCCAAATGCTGGGCTACAGGTGTGAGCTACCATGCCTGACTTAAAGCAGCTTGCTTATACCATCTTCCAATACTTTTATAGTTTTAGTTTATATATACACATCTTTAAATATTTAATATGTTATATAAACATGATTTATTCTACTTTTTACGCAGCAATGAGGACTGAACCTTATGTGTGTTAGCCAAGTAGGTTAGCATGAGGTATATCCCTGGCTAAGGGCTTTTATTTGAACACACTATGAGGTAGACTGGCGTTTTACTTTCTCCAAAGTGAGGCAGATAAAATAACAGAGCTTTTCCCAAGGGCATTTAGTTAAGTGGAAAGCACTGTTGGATACTAGCAATCAATGTTAGCGACAGGCCTTTACTGGAAGTATCTCTTATTGTTTATTTTTCCTTTAAGTGAGCTAAAATGTTGGGAACTCCAGCGATTTGACTCCCCGACAGTAGTCAGACCCTTCCCCGGTACCTGGCTACGTTGAGCAGAGATCTGTCAGCAGAGCAGTCTCTGTTTTGGCAACCGGTCAGATAACTCTCATGGCAACCCAGCTGCTCTGAACACTCCATGAGCTTCTTGAGGAAACTACGATACAACTAGCAGCCCAAGTACAATTCTGGTTTCAGGAGGCACCATTCTCGCCGTGACTGTGTCACAGTATGTGATCTGCTTGTTATTATAGACCTTGGTGAATGTTAGGCAACCCTTCAGCCAATTTTACCCAAGCTAGGGGTGGCAGGGCACTTCCCTTGGTGGCCCACCAGAAGGCTTGTGATTGTGGATGAGAGAGCTCTTGTCTAGCATGCCCAAGGCCCGGATTAAATCCTCAGCACCGAAAAAAAAATGCAGGTCGACTGGTGCAAATCACAATCCTTTTCTTGTCTTCTTTTGATGTTTATCATTGGTGGAGGGGCTGAGAGGCCACACGAGGAGGGACTGGATGATAGGAGCAGCTTCAGAATGGTAGCAATGGTAGCTACTGTCCCAGGGGTTTCCACGGTAGCAGCAATGAGGAGAAAGTGACTGAAATTTCCAGAGTGGCCCAGTGCAGAAACAACGGGGAGCAGAAGTCCTGGAGACAACAAAGGGCCACAGCCCTTATCCCAAGAAGAGTTTCAGGGAGATGCCGTGTGTCTGAATCCCCAAGTCCCCAGAACTGCAGCTGTGGTCATTACAAGAACAGAGCGGCCCAATACACAAGACCTGCGGGGCAGCCGGTAGGTACTGCCTGCTCCTGCTTGCTGCTGCTTAGAGGCAAGAGTTACAATAGCTGCCAAGTGCTAGGCTTCTGGTGGTTAAAGCCCAGAGCAGAGAGAGTATCTCCAGCCTCGGTACCCATAGCTATAAGTCTCTGGGTTAGCAGGGCAGCCCGAAGGCCTCGGGCACTCAAGGGCCCATCATGGCCAGCACCGAAAGAGCATCCCCATGCAGACTCACAATTTCTATACCGGCAGAGCAAATGGACCCTGGTATCTAATTGCTTCAAGGTCATCTAGTCCATCCTTACCAACAGAATCAAGTCATCGACTTTGGGACTCCAAATGCCCAAACATCAGTAGCAACTGCCCAAGATAGCTTCATCCCACAAATCTCTCTCCTCTGGTCCCTTCTTCTCTCTGTGGACCCGGCGTCTGCCCTTGGTGGGTTCTCTTCCACCATGACGGCTCTCCTTCCTGTGTGTGGACTTCTCTGTACCAGCTGGCTCTGTGGAGGCCTTCCTCCTGAGGCTCCTGTCTTCTCTGCGTGAACCACTCTCTCTATGGTGTTTCCTCTTGGGCATCCCTGGCTCCTCGCTGATGGCTCTTCCTCTCTCCTCCTGGTACCTTCTCTCCTTTCTGTCTTGATTGGCTGGCTGATTTCTCTGATGGTTTAGAGAGTCCAATCTTCGTCTGCGGTGAGGAACCTGGTTTTCCGTCAGCCTTTCATCGGAAGTGGAGGATTGGCGATGCTTCCTGAACCAGAGCTGTGGCCCTAGCATTGGAGTTTGGGGGCTGACGCGGTATCTCTCTTGATGAATGCACTCCTCTGCCATCTTTCTGAAGCAGACCCTTGGATGTAAACCTCTGGCTCTCTGCTTTCTAATGAAGTCTTCAAGTTCACGTTGAAAAGAGTCACTGGTCTGAGACTTTTCCATTACACTGACCATGAATGGATTCATCTACAGAAAATGGGAGGAGATTTTTGGTTAAATACATCATTTTACTGTAGACATTTTCTCTCTCCTAAGGGAGCGTATGCTTCATTACATACTACACAGTAGACAGTGTGTAGTCACTGATGTTGGACCTGAGTACTTTTGACACAGACTGGGGATGGGAAGGTATAATGGAGGAGGGAAATGGTTACTCTTCTTTTTGCTTTTAAATTTTTTTAATTTAGTTTTGTTTTTTTCCGAGATAAGGTGTCTCTGTTGTAACTGGCTGTCCTGGAACTCACTCTATAGACCAGGCTGGCTTTGAACTCACAGAGATCCACCTGCCTCTGTCTCCCAAGTGCTGGGTTTAAAGGCATTCTCCACCACTGCCAAGCCTTTAATTTAAAAAAAAAATACTAATTATGTGTATATATGTGAGTATGGATTTGTACACAGGACCCCAAGGAAGCCAAAGGTGTCAGATCCCCCTGGGGCTGTCAGGTGGTTGTAAGCCACCTGATGTAGGTGCTGGGAACCAAATTTGGTCGTCTCCTAGAGCAGTACACCCTCTTAACTGCTTAGCCATCTCTCAAGCCTGTCTTTTCCTTTTGCAACATGGTGACTTGGTCCTACTAAGTTGCCTTAGCTGGACTTGAACTCACTATGTAGAACAAGCTGGCCTCAAACTTGTGTTCCTTTTGTCTCTGCTTCCAGAGTGCTGAGATTACAAGCTCATATTGTCATAGCTGCTGGAAAATGAGTCTTAAAACACTGCAAATGTGTGCCGGGTGGTGGTGGTGGTGCACACCTTTAATCCCAGCACTCCGGAGGCAGAGGCAGGTGGATCTCTCTGAGTTCGAGGCCAGCCTGGTCTATAGAGTGAGTTCCAGGACAGCCAGAGTTACAACAGAGAAACTCTGTCTTGAAAAACAATCAAAAACCCAAAACCTAAATGTTAGGAGCTATAAATAAATAACAAATACAATGTATAGTGTATTGTGTGTGTGTGTGTTTACTTGTACCTGGTTGCATATGTGTGTGCAGGCTAGAGGCTAAGCTCAGGTATTGTTCCGCAGGAACCTTGTTTTCTGAGACAGGATCCTGTCAAAAAGAGAGAGAGAGAGAGAAAGAGAGAGAGAGAGAACTGAAAGAGTACTAGAATGACACCATGACACCAGCAACATTCAATGGGTGGCCTACCCTGATCACTTGACTGCATTTTACTGTATGGTTTGCTTTCCATTTAGCAAAAGCAACTGTTTGTTCTAACAGACAGCCAGTTGTAACGGCAGTACATACCATACAATCTAACTCCTACCTACTATTGTACCCTCCTTGGCTAGTCGTTGCTCTGTTATAGAGTTATATACGCAACTCACTAAGTGTGAAGTCAGATGGTCATGCTGGCTTGAGATTTAGCTTCTTTCAACACAACATAGTCACGTGCTACATAACATTTTGGTCAAGCACAGAATCGTGGTGGTTCCATAGGATGGTACTGCTGGGCCACTTAGATGGTTCAGAGGGCAGAGGCACTGCTGACAAGCCTGATGACCTCAGTTCAATCCCTGAAACCTGAAGTTGTCCTCTAACCTTCACATGTGCCCTGCGGCACCGGTGCAAATGTGTGCGTGACACACACACACACACACATACATACACACACATGCATACACACATACATACACACACACACATGCATACACACACATGCATACACATACACACACATACACACACACGCATACACACACATGCATACACACATGCATACACACACACACACACATACACACATGCATACACACACACACATACACACACACACACATGCATACACACATACATACACACACACATACATACACATACACACACACATACACACACACACACACAGAGGCATGCAAAACAAAAATGAATCAAAAATTTTTTTAAATGAAAATCTCCCTAGAACCAAATAAAAAGACTCGTGCTGCCTGGTGGCCACACAGCTTAGCTGGAGTGCATTTCTCAATATATCGTCTCCACTGATAGGCAATGCACAGCTATATTTAGAGTCATCTCCTATTTCCTAACGGATGGATGTGATTATGAGAGGGCTTCCTGGCATGCTGGAGCAGTTTTGGAATGTGATTTTATTTTTAACCAAAATCTCTAAATTTAAGTTATTTGTGGTTTTTAGGTCTGACTAATGAAGCAGCAGGATTCTGGATATGCAATGAATCCTGGGATGTAGGGTTCAAACCCAGAAGGCGTGCTCTGGGGCCAAGGCTCTCACTCTCGGGAAGGCCAGGCAGCCTAATTCTAAAGCAGAGCGCAGAGGCTGAAATGTCTCTCTCCCTTCCCACTGCCCTTCCCAGCCCAGGCTGGCCTGGAACACTCTCTGTACTCAAAGATGACCTTGAACTCCTACCTCCGAAGTGGTGTGTGTGTGTGTGGGGGGGGGTCAAAGCCAGGTTTCAGTGCATGCACTAACTGAGCTACAACCCAGCCTTTGGATTTGACCTTTCTGTGGAGATTTAAAAGGATTTTAAATTTTGTGGAGGTGAAAGAATTTGAGTGGCCTCAAGTTGTTTCTTCAACATGGAAAGATGAAGTTCTCATTAGTATGGGAAGGTGGTTAGGACTCTGATGCCCTCTAAGAAAGGTGCCAAGGTCAAGAGACAGTGCCCACCACCCACCGGAGGAGTCTCTCCAAAAGCACAAGTGTGGCTGGGCTTCACTTACTGATCCTCCTCGGAGCCTGTTCGAGCAGGCCACACTTCAGGACATGACTGAGGAATCAGACTGGGCACGAAGTGTCAACTTGCCTGACTTGTTTTGTGTTTTTGTCTTTTTCAATACACCAGTTTCCTTATGTGGGAGTATCCTGTGGTGTAAGTCAGGCTGGCACTGCACGGCGTGCCTCTGCATGCGCGTTTTCTGAGTAGCATATACATGGCGTTACTCTGAGCCAGGCGCTAGGCTTGACCTTGCACACACTGGAGCGTCAAGCTTTGTTTGATGGTTGGAGAATATGTAATTTTTTGATCCCTCTCCCCAAGTGGGAAACAAAGGCTGGGCTTGAACTGGTGCACATATGGGATGTCCGGGGTTTTTTTGTTTTGTTTTTCCAAGACAGGGTTTCTGTGTTGTAACTCTGGCTGTCCTGGAACTCACTCTGTAGACCAGGCTGGCCTCGAACTTACAGAGATCCTCTGCCTCCCAACTGCTGGGATTAAAGGAGTAAAGTACCCAGCAAGGGATGTCCAGGGTTTAATATCCAGCACTCCCTCCCAAAGCAAAGCAATTCTAACAGGAAAGGCCCAGGCTTTACTGGGAAGATGAGAGATTCGGGAGGGGGACGTTAGGCAGGATGTCTGTGGCCACGTCTTTCCCTACTGATGGCCTTCTTTCAATAGGGCTTAGACACTGGCAGAAAATAAAGGCACCATGAGCTTTACCACGTCTGGCCTGTCCACCTACTTAGCACCCACGGAGTTTATCTACTGTCCTCCATTTTGTAAATCTGTAATTCAAACCCAATTTTAACCCATTCATTTTTATTTTGTGTGGGTATGTATATATGTGTGTGTGCATGGGGGGATACATGTGCCGTAGCACAAGAGTGCCCAGGGGACACCTTTGGGGAGTCTTTCCTTCTACTATGCGGGACCAAACTCAGGTCTTCGGGCTGGGTAGTAAGAGCTTTTACTCACTGAGCCCCGTCACCAGCGCAAACCTTTTAAAATGGGGCTTGACCTGGATCATCGAACCTCCTCCACCTCCCAGGTGCTGGGATTATGGGACTCCAGGCTCATGGGACCACACCCAGCCAGTCCCTTGGTCTTTCTACTCTGACCCACCTGGGAGCCATTCTCTGAAAAGCAACAACAGGAGGATTTTTAAGATTCATCTATCTCCTCATGTCATCTCCAGCCAAATACTCCATGCTTCTGTCTGGGTTAAAGATAACGCGTTTAAGGCTCGGACCATCTGCTTGGAGTCTCTACTAACCCACAGTGGCAGTCATTTCACCCCATTCAGGATCCAGGTTTCCTCTCACACCAGGAAACACGAACTTGGGTTGTCAGGAATTCCTAGTCAAGATGAGCTAGAAGGCTGTCACCCCCCCCCTTCCTATTCCTCTTGCGCTATTTCAAACAGAATTCTACTCAATGTTCAATAGAAAGAAAAAACTGCCAAAAAAACCCCAAAACCACAGACTTCAGGTCACACTCACCTCAAGGGAATCTCATTAGTTAGGGGGTGGGGGTGGGCTCTTCCTGCAGATGCTCTGTCCCCACCAAACACCCTCACTGTCTTCTTCTCTTTGCTCTTTCCCTTACCTGGAGGTGGCACCATCAGCACTGGCTTTATTTATTTATTTACTTTTTTCTTTTTGAGACAGGGTTTCATACATCCAAGGCTTTGAACTCCTTGATGACCTTGTCCTCCTCCAATCCCGGAGTACCGGGATTATCGGAGTGTATCACCGCACCCAGTTTTAAGCAGGGCTGGGGCTCGGTGCAAGCCAGACACATACTTCACCAATTGTGCCACATCCCTAGCCCTGGCTCCGCTTTTAACACTTCTGCTTTGGAGACGTTACCGCTTACTTGGGCTTCCCGCTCCAGCTCAGAATAATCCTTTTAGTTTAGTTTCCTCTCATCTGGTCAAAACCACCAGGTTTCCCTCCTTCCCGAAGAGGGAAGCTCACACGCCTGCGGCCACCCATAGCCCTGGGGTCCCGGCTTTCTCGGGACACTTTCCCTCTCGTTCTGGCCTTCCCGCCACACTGCTCTGCAGGAAGGGCACATGCAAGCACACTGGTCCCAGAGACCGAAAGATTCCTTACCCCCCGGGGGCTTGATCGGAATGCTGCCTCCGTTTGCTGACCTTCCCGACACCCCTCTGCATTGCCATCCCCACAGCTCTCTCACGTGGCGCGCATGTGCTGTTTAGAGTGCCGACTCGGAACCGGGTGTGACGGCACATGGCCCGACCCGCAGCGCCAAGGAGGCTACAGCCTGGCTATAGTCAACCCAGCCGATTCCAGCTCTTCCTTTCCGCCCGGCTCCTCGCTTTTCAGGTCCAGTGTGTTTGAGCTTCCCGCACGTGCACGGACCGTCCTCCTGAGCAGAGATTCTCTCTTCGCCGGTTTCCTCACCCTACCCAATCGTGCCTGTTGTCAACGAGGTGCTTCACAGGCTAACCAGAAAGGCCCTGACCTCTCCCTGCATGTCGAAGTCGGCTCCGAACCCCAGATCCCAGGGAGCCCACTCTTTCAGTCCCGGCCTCCCCTCGGTGTGTACCTGAGCCGTGGTCCTTATTAGCGCTCCAAAATGCGGCCAACCGTCAGAGTGAATGAGAAACAAGTCTGGGTCGGTTCTTATCTGGAACCATCACCCTGCACAGTTTACTGAGAAGCTCCGCCACGCACAGGCGCGACCCGGCCTGCCCAGCTTTCGGGCCTGCAGGGTCGCCCGAGCGGAAGATGTGTGGGTGCCAAGTACCTGGCTAGAACCTGGGCGCAAGGGCCTCGCAGCGGGCGCTGAGTCAGGCGAGCTCCGCGGGGATCCACGTTCCAGCCGGCTCAGCACAGCCTCTCCTGGGCTGGACGCCCGGGAGCCGGAAGGAGGAAGCCACGCCCCTTCCTCCGTCCAGGTTCTGGTGTCTCAGGCCTCCTCCACCTGAGGTTCTAGCTCACCGAGGAAACAAATCCCGGCTCACGCCTGGAAGGGAATGCCCAAGTTACCGCCTGCGAAGGAAGACAGGACGCCCGGTTAGTCAGTCTTGTCTGGAACCAAGCCTATCTTGACAGTAAATAAGGTATCCGACTTTTAGCATGCTGTACTATTACTGATTCAGTAATCAGTTACAGGGTTGCTGGTTTTTTTATTTTTTTTGTTGTTGGTTTTTTTTTTCCTATTCGACTTTTGAATTACAATTACAATTATAAAATCTAGTGGCTTTCGTGGTGACGTTATCATTTATGCCTTTGAGATTCCCCCTTTTACTCTCCACCTGTCCCTTTCCTGTCCATAATAGTTCTGCCCTTCCTGAACTTTCAGGTTATCTTTGTTTTGATTTCTTAAGTTAGAAACATGAGTTCCAAAAGAGGATGTAAGGTTAATTGTCCTTCTAGTTCTAACTCTGCCTCCGTCCCGCGAGTGCAGGGATTGGAGGCATGCGCACCATCCTCTGACTCGGGTGTACGGTTTTAACCAAGGAGGCTGTGTTTTCTCCAAAGTGTGTTTTTGGCACTTTTACCAGGGGCTGTAGATGTGTAGGTGTGCTCCTGGGTACTGTAGGCCGTTCTGCTGGGCTCGCTTTCTGTCTGTGCCAGCAGCATGGTATTTTTGTTACTATGGCGCTGCATGAAATGAGGTATTGTGCTGTCTCAGCGTTATATGTTTTGCTTTGTTTCTCGAGACAGAGTCTGTCTACACAACCCTGGCTGTCCTGGAATTCACAATACAGACCAGGCTGGCCTTGAACTCAAAGATCCACCTGTCTCTCCTGAATGCCGGGGTGAAAAGCACATGCCTCCATGTCTGACAGTATTGTGTTCTCTGTCTAAAAGTCCTCTGGCCATCAGGGTCTTTTGGGCCCTTGTGTAATTTTTAGGATTATCTTTTCTAGTTCTGTGAAGAACGCCATTGACACCTTGGTGGGGACTGTATCCAAACTGCATCTTTCAGCAGTATGATCATTTTTACAAAATTAATTCTCCTAATCCATAAACACACAAAGCCTTTCCTTTGTCTAGTTTCTTAATGTTTTAAAACAGTTTTTAATGATGTATATGTGTCTGTGCATGTGAGTGCATGTGTCTGAGGCCAGAGCACCTGGATCCCCTTATGCAGCAGTTATGGGAGATTGTGAGTTGCCCTGGGTGGGAGCTGGGAACCGAGCTCGGGTCCTTTTCAAGAATAGTATGGACACACTTTAACTGCTGAGTCCATTCTCCATCGCCTTTCAATTTCATTCTTCCGTGTTTCATCATTTTACTAACTTGTGTGTGTGTGTGTGTGTCTGTGTGTGCACGCCATAGTGTTCTAGAGATGGTCAGAGGACAACTTGTGGAAGCTGGTTTTCTCCTTCTACCTTATGGGTTCAGAGGACCAATCTCGGGTTGTGGCAAGTGCTCTTACCTGCTGGGCCTGTTCACCAGCCTCCTTTACAATATTTTCTTGTAAAGGTCATTCAATTCTTTGAAATTTACTCATATTTATAAAGGATATTTTGAATAGGATTATTTTTCTGACTTCTTTCTTAGTGAGCTTGTAACAGGGCCCTGAGACCTTAGCACAAGTGACTCCATGATGGAAGTACCATTCAGGCTGTAAGACTCAGCACCTAGACAGCACCATCTGCTAAAACTAAAACAAAGGCCTAATCCATCAAAGTCCACAGTTCCGGGAAAGGCTTTAAATGTACTAACCTTGCTAACTGGTCTTGTTAACTGAAGTATGTCAACCCAGGATATGATTTTTATGCTTAAGAGCTCATCCCGAGAAAGGCATAGGGCTACACTGGGATACCAAACACCCAGTGTAGTTGCTGGGGCAGCTAATAAAGACTTCTCTGGTGAATTCCCACAACAAGCTCATTGTCGATGTATAAAACAACAAGACCTATTTGAATGGTGTTTTTGTTGTGGGGGTAAACATGTTCTTGCTGTGCATCCTAGGTTGGACAATCCTCCTGCCTTAGCCTTCCAAGTACTGAGATTTTTAGATACACCACCACACCTAACAACTTTTTTTTTTTGAGGTGTCTCATGTGGCCAGGCTGGTCTTGAACTCACTATGTACCCAAAGCTGGGACTGACTTCCCAATCCTGCCTTCACTCCCTAAGTGACAGAATTACAGGCATGTGCTACCTAGCCCTTTGGTCTCCTTCCTTCATCTACTCTGACTTACCCTAGAGCCATTCTCCAGGAAACAGAAACTTTATAGAGTCTTCTGATCCTTCTACCTCTACCTTCCAAGTGCTGGGGTTAGTTCCATCATACCCAGACAAACATATGATTTTTTTAAAAAAATTACTAATTCTATTTATAACAGTGGTTCTTAACCTTCCTAATACAGTTCTTCATGTTGTGGTGACCCCTAATCATAAAATTATTTTCATTGCTACTTCATAATTGTAATTTTGCTACTGTTGTGAATTGTAATGTAAATATCTGATATGCAGGATGATCTTAGGTGACCCCTGTGAAAGTGTTGTTCAAACCCTAAAGAGGTTTAGAACCACTGATTTATGTGTATATTAAACCATCCTTGCACTTCTAAAACAAAACCAACTTGATCATGGTATATCTTTTACATAGGCTGTTGAATTGAATTTGCAAGCATTTTTATTATTTTTGCATTTATGTTCATCAGGAATAAATATAGCTATAATAAATAATAATAAAGCTATATAGAAATAAAGCTAATTAGAAATAAAACTATAGCTTTCTTCTCCCTTTCTTCCTTCCTTTCCTCTCTTCCTTCCTTTCCTCTTTTTCTTTTTTCCTTCATTTCTTTTTCTTTTTTTTTTTCTTGAGACAGGGTCTCTCTACATAGCCCTGAGTGTACTGGAACTTACTACTGTAGACTAGGCTGATCTTGAACTCACAGAGAGCCACTTTTCTCTGCCTCCTGAGTGCAAGGATCAAAGGTGTATACTAACACACCTAGCCTATAGCTTTCCTTTTGTGTGTATTGTTTTATCATGCTTTGGTAGGTATAATAATTTTGTCTCCCAACAAAGCAAGCTCAGGACCAGATGGATTCACTGTTTACCAGGCCTTTGAAGAGTCACTATGAATGGTTCTCCAACTATTCTGTGAAATAGAAAAAGAAGGAACTCCCTCCAAATTAATTCTACAACACCAATTCTAAACCTACCAAAATCTGATAAACACACATAACCAGCTGGGCATGGTGAAGCATGTCTGTAATTCTAGCACTTGGGAAGTGCAGACAGGTCAGGTGTTCAAAGTCATCTTTAGGTAGGCAATCTGGACTACATGAGACTCTTCATTCTCTTCTGTTTGTTCTTTTATATCTATCTATCTATCTATCTATCTATCTATCTATCTATCTATCTATCTACCTACCCACCTATCTATCATGTATAGGGTCAGAAAGGATATGAGAGCAACCTGTGAAGATTCTGATAGGTGAAGGTGTCCACACCGTTTGTGCTGTTGTTACTTCTGTTGATGCTAAGGCTATGTCTGGTGTGGGCCTTCAGGCTGTCTGTTTGGGGCAGGGTCATTGGCTGCAGGCTTTTGTCTTCTCATTATTTTGTGTATGAATGTTTTGCCTGTACACTACATGTAATCCTGGAAACTGCAGAAGTCAGAAGAGGGCACTGGATCCTTTGGGACTAGAGTTGCAGACTGTTGAGTCACCATGTGGGTACTGGAAATTGAATCCTAGTCCTTGGCAAGAGCAACAAGTGCTCTTAACTGCTGAGCTATCTATCTCTCCAGCTCCTGTAGCATACAGTCTACAACCTGCCTTTTAAGTCCCCGGAAAGGCTACATTTATTTCTGGAAGCATTGTCTATGTATCTGGAGGCAAGTGTGAAAGCAGGCGCTGTCTCACTGTCTAGACCAAGGCTTTTTGGGATGTGTAGCAGACAGCAGGGTACACACTCACTCCGGTGGCATTACACAGGCCGGTGGCATATCCCTGGAATGCCTGAGTAGAGGAAGTAATCAAACCAACTTATCTGATGGAGGGGTTTCATGGGTGTCAAGCCCTTTGCCAACTTGGTCTAATGCTCAGACCTAGCCCCTGGTGTGAAACCATGTGACCAGCTTTGATTCTTGCCACAGAGAGACCGCTTATGACCATGTCCCTCATTCCCCTTCTCCCCATCACATTTGTGTGAGACATTCCTCCTATTCGCCCATCCTGTCGGTGCCACAATATATCTGCAGGGACCTTGGATTATGATTGTTCTCTATTTCCTGATCCTCAGTGGTCAGTCCTGAATAGGAAGGTACTTCTGATGGCACTTCCATGCCTGGTTGAAGCACAGCATTCTGGATTTTGCTGAGCAATGTAATAGATGTCTTTTCCAAAGCTGGCTTGTCTAGGGGGCAGTTAACAGGCCAGTCCTCCTAATGGACTTAAAAAGCTTCTCAGAACCATGGGTTTTTCCTACAGGTAGGCTATGGTCTGATGTTACTGTGAGTGGCTGGCACTTTACACTTACACTTGTGGTCTTTGGTTTTCCTCCCTCCCTGGCTTGGGGAGCAGAAAACTAAATTGCCAATCACTTTGGCAATTACTTCTCTGTGATGCTTTGGTTTCTCCTTTTGATTCCCAGACTTCTTCCTGTTGTCTTCATTGCTCATTCTTCTCACCTTCGGAGTCATTCTGGATAATCCTATCCCTCATCTTGTCTTTCAGATTAGTGTTTTTTAACATGGTACTTAGAAGACATTTTCCTAACTTTTGACCAGGGTTTTTCCACCTTTGCTATTTTGGGTTGGAAGTTTCTTTGTAGCGGAGGATAGCCTGTGCATGTGGGGTGTTTGAAAGCAGTGTCAATGAAGGCTTAGCTTCAGCCACTTTTACAAACTTTAACGTGTTTGAATACTGAATGGGGCTGGGGAACATGGAACATTTTAGGACAAATGGATTCTGTCCTAATTTTTTAAAAAACTGTGATAGCCACAATGGCTTCAATATGATCAGTGCCTCATATTTATAGTCTTCTCTTGCTCAATACCTACAATTTTAATTAAAGTATTTTTTAAGGAGCTGCATGATACATTTAATGTTGATTAATGTTCGGTTGTATGATGCTGTTAACTTTGAGTCATTCTGAAGAAACCACAGCACCTTTAATATTTGTACAGCACTGTCAAGAATAGAATAGCATTTTATTGTCTATAAATTCCTCTCTTTTGTTTCAACTACTTGGAAAAATTATAGTGAGTCACAGATTTTTATTCTAAAATCTGAGAAGTCTGATACAGTAGATAAGAAATTTTTATAACCTTTTAGTGTGATCTACCTCCAAAATCTTTCCTCTTTATAAAGTATGGTTATTGCTTTTCCCCTTCCAGAAGAAAATCACTGTGAGAACAGAGCAATGACACAAAGCAACATCCAGAAGTTAAAATACTTTATTATAAACATTTCAGAATATAAACTGATTTTGTGTGAAGACTCTGAAACTTTTAAAACTATATGTAAGATAAATTATAATGTATTTCACTTTCCAACCCAGAAAATACACTGCAAATTAGATCTAAAAAAGGAAATCTAAATTGCTACGTAAAGCCAGTGAGCATAAAAATATGAGACTCAAAACTAAAACAAATCCAACCAAGAAATAGATTCCACAAAGTCTGTTAATCCTCCAATTTTAAATAAATGATCTCCCAAGGGAAAATAATTCCACTACCACAGCAATTTGGTGAATAAAAGAAGAACCACTCTCTTAAAGGGAAATTCTATCATATGTAAGAAAAATCAATAAAGTTTAGAAAATAGTAAAGCAATCTTCATGTTGGAAAGCAAGCATACTAATACTTCATGTTCACCATGAGGAAGTAGGAACTTCTGTCCACATACTCAAGTGACATGAACATGAAGCACAAAACCAAGCTCTGTTATTTCAGCTGAGCCTCAGGAGAACCGACTAAGGAGCTTCAAAATCCAAGGATAGACTGGTCCCAAAGCATCTCCTCCTCTGTCCTTTCTTCACCTTGTTCCTTTTTCTCCTTTCTACGCTTACGGTCCTCTTTCTTAGAGGATACATCCCGGCTTTTTTTCTCTTTTCGATTCTTAAGCTTTTCAGTCCTGTCCTGTACAGTCTCTGCCTCTGCCTTTGTTTTCTTTCTTTGGATGCTCCTGTGCTTGTTTAAATCCATTTCCTCAGAACTCCTTCTCCTCTCATGTTTGGGCCGTTCTTCCTCCTTTTCTCTGCCCTCTTCTTGATGTCTTTTCCTTTTCTGGTACATCTGTCTATGACTGGCTTGAGGGTTGATGGTGCTGTCTTCTGAGCGGAGCGGCTTGTGAACTGCAGATTCTACACTATATGAGCCACAATTGTATTCTTGCTGACTAAGGTTCAAGGGGACTGGTTTTTCTGAGAAGCCATCCCTGGTATATTGACAGTAGCTCAGAGAGTCTAGTCTCAGCTTGCCGTGAGCTGGTAACCACTGGGGAAACCGGTCTTCTGTTTGTGAACTACTGCATGATCTTGGGTAGGTATGGTGGGTTCCAGATGGGAGTCTTTGATCAAACATTCTATACCTGGGTCTGGAATCAAACTCTTCTCTGTACCCACAGCTTTCCAAATAGTCCCCTCCCATCCTTCTGAAACAAGTCTTTGGCTCTAGGCCTCTGGCTTTCTGTACTTTAATATAATCTTCAAGTTCATCTTGAAAAGAGTCATATGACTTGTTTGAATGCTTCATTAGGTTGACAAAAAGGGATTCTCTGTAGAGAAGATGGGAGAAAAATCCTTACTAGATTTTGTTCTGAAAAATTATTTTTTTAGGTTAGAAAATAAGGAAGCACAAATTAAAACCTACTTCAACATGAGTATTAAATATTTCGATACTATATATCAAAAGCAGTACCACGATCATTCATAGTACCAGTATCATTCACAAGTGACTTCACTATTCTTCTAAATTGCGAGAATAAGTATGGAAAGGAGCTGACACATGGGATGTTTTCATAATACTAAAAATGTTAAGGCAACAGGGGCCTGATCGCAATGTTAGATAATTTCTAAAGCTGTGATGACTTAGTTTCCTGTGTTATTGTTTTCTAAGTAACAGAACCACAAAGAAGTAATTTAATATTTAAAATCCTGTTTACTCAAATAAGTAAATGTACATACTTACCTGACTACAGTACTTTACGGCTCACTAGTGGAAGGATGTGATGTTTGTACAGTGATTTATGAATGCTGGAAATGACTAACTCAGCTACAAGATGAGAACTACTCTTAGGGAGAGGGTGTCAGGGAGGATGAAGGAACACAACAGAGCTCTGCAGCATCTGTATAGCACTAGGGCTCCCCGCTATTACTTCTGACTGCTATAAAAGCATTCTAGAATGTCTTCTGGTTTCTTCTGTCCAAGAGAAGCACGAGGTAGAAATGGAGGAGAGGAAGTGGAGACAGACACAAGAGAGAGAACTCATGTAGAAAAGTTTTAGGAGAATCTCACACATACCAGAACTTTTATTTAATTCTCTTTTCTTGGTGGTGGTGGTGGGGGCAGCAACCATTCCTGATTCTCTTCCTTTCCCCCACAACGATGTATCGCAACAACTGTACTAACTATGCAGTGGTTCTCCTTAAACAGTTCTGGGGATTTATTTTCTCTACAAAATTAACAGGCAGCAGCAAACCCTATGTACAACTGAATGTTCCTTCCCTTTAAGAAGTACAGGTCAAGCCAGGCAGTGGTAGCACACACCTTTAATCCCAGTGCTTGGGAGGCAGAGGTAGTTGAATCTCTAAGTTCAAGGCTAGCTTAGTCTGAAATGTGAGTTGCAGGACAGCCAGGCCTACACAGAAAAATCTGTCTCAAAAACAAAAACACAAAACCAAAAAAAGTACAGTCCAAAAAGCACTCAAGAGTCACCAATGACTACCAATTATTCTGAAAATAAGAAAGCGGTGTAACTGAAACCTACTTTGGTCAGAAAAAAATAGATACCATTTTAATTTAAGAAACATAAAAATTCTGACTAGAATAACATGATGAAATAAAGGCATACTATTTTGATACTTGAGACGAGCATGTATACAAATGATCAATAAACATAGGAAAAGATATTTCAGATCATTAGATAAAATAAGTGAATTAAAACCACAGTGAGGGATCACTACACATTCACTGGAATGGCTGAAAGACTGACAGTGCTGGTGAGGAGGTGAACAACTGCGACTCTAACTTCTCTGGCAGGAAAGGTAAAGGTGACAATCAGAAAACAGTCTGGCAGCTTCTTAACCAAGTTAATCTACTTATGTAATGACCTCGTCATACCACTCAGAGGCATTTACCCCCAAAGAGAAGGATAAATATCTACACAAGACTTAAACGTGCGTGTTCATAGTAGGTTCATTTTTAATAGCCCCAGACAAAAGCAAAAACCCAAATGTACACTAGTAGGTAAATGGATAAGGTAAATGTCTAACTACCTAATGGAATAAACATTTATCAGTGGTAAAAGGTAGAAACAGTTCCAGCACACATCCATTGACAAGTGGACAAAGTGGATGAACCTTGCAGAGCCATTACATCAAGCAAAACAAGCCAGGCCCTAAAGATCTCAGGTGGCACAAGAGTGAGACCTTACCGTTATCAGGCTGAGAACTTGATGGTGAGATCTGATCATATTCAACCATTAATTGCTTCAGTTTTCCAGCATGAATGCTCCACACAGTGAAGACTACAACAGTCAGGGAGCTAAACCACGGAGATTACATCTATGTTTGGCTAATACTCAACTCTCATTCACCTGAAACCAAGCACAATTTTGTTACAAAGGTTTAACCTGAACTTTTTAAGTTTCAATCTGAACTTTTGATGTTCATGCCTACACAACCAGCACAAAGAGATTCTACAAAATCTATCTTTATTGTTTTGTTGTCGACCTGAAAACTTTTTTTTTTTTAACATTTGTGTTCATGGGTAGAGGCAAGTACATGTGTTGAAGTCAGAGGACAACTTGGTGAATCAGTTCTCTCCTTCTACCATGTTGGTTCTGGGGTTCAAACTCAGGTTGTCAGTCTCAGAAGCAAGCATCTTTACCTAATCAACCACCTTGCCAGCTACTCAAAACTTAGCTTTTTTTTTGGCGGGGGTGGGGGGTGGGGGATACAATCTCTCTACATAGCCCTGGCTGTTCTGGAACTATGTAGACCAGGCTGGCCTCAAACTCAAAGAGATCTACCTACCTCTGCCTCCCAAGTGCTGAGATTAAAGGCATGTGCCACTATACAAGGTGAGCATTTTTTTAAAACCCTGAAAAAAATGTTTTAAGAATCCCAGCAAGGTGGTTGTGGCGCATGCCTTTAATCCTAGCTGTTGGGAGGCAGAGGCTGTTGGATCTCTGAATTCAAGGCCAGCCTGGTCTACAGTCTGAGTTCTAGGTCAAGGCTAAACAGAGAAACCATCTCGGAAAAACAAAACAAAACAAACAAAAACCACATTATCCCTATTATCCTTCCTTCCCTCCATTCTGGTCTCTCTAGACTTACTTAGTCTTGCAGGAGCCCCTCCTTCCAGTCCTCCTCCACCCACTAGGGACCTCTTGTGCCCATCCAGGGTATACCTTTTATACCACCCACTCATTTCAGCCATTCCTTCTATTGACCTCCATTCCTTTGTGACACCCAATGACCTGCAGAACCACTCACTACCAGGGATCCCCAGTGGCCACATTAGACTGAGTTCTCAGATCAGTGTATTGCTCTATTGTCATCAGAGAAGCTTTGTGCAATAGATGGGAATCAAGAGACCCACAACTGGACAACATGTAGAGAGTGATAGATTCTGGAGAACTAATTCAGTCTTAAATGGGATGTCTTCATCAAACTCTTCTCCTTAAGGCTCAGGGACCAATGTGGAAAAAGAGACAAACATTTTTAGAGTCAGAGGTGATAGATGACTCCAAGGAAAGAGTGCTTTCTAGACCCAGCAGGACATAGGCACACAGAAATGTAGACGGTGGCAGCATGCACAAGATCTGCACAGGTTCAAGCGAGCAGTTGGTCAATACAAAAATTCCATGTCTTTGTCTTGGCATTTTTGTCCTACTTTTTGTTGGTTTTGTTCTTCTCCTTTGTGTGTGTGTGTGTGTGTGTGTAAGTGAATGAGAGAGAGAAGGGGGGGTGGGAGAACACATCAAGTAAGTTTGGGTGGGTAGGGAAGATCTAGGAGAGGTTGGGGGAAGGGAAGAACACAGTCAAAATACAGTGTATTAAAAATTCTAAATACATTATCACAAATGGTGAGATGGTTCAGTGGGTTTAATGGTGCTTGCCACCAAGCCTAATGATTTGAGTTTGGCAACTCACATGGTAGAAAAGAACTGACTGACTCCTGTTGAGTTCAGTTCTTTCTAACCTCCACATGATCACACCATGTGATGTTGGCTCATTGACTCTGTTTGTCACACAAGACCTGAAAGTTCAAATCCAGAATGCATGTAAAGGCAGGTGTATTAGCACGTGTCTGTAATCTATTAACCGAAACCCTATTACTATTCAGTTTCACCCCAGTCAGAATGTCTATCATTAAGAAAACAACAATAAATGCTATCAATGACTGGGGGGGGGCGGTTATGCACTGCTGGCAGGAATATAAACTTGACCATGAAGACTCCTCAAAAATCCAGCCCTACCATTTCTAGGTATACGTCTCTAGAACTCGAGTCAACATACACATTTATTGCAGTGTTCTAACAGCCAGGTTACAGACTCCAGTCACCCATCAACAGGCATATGGGTAAAGAAAATGTGGTATATACTGCACAAAAGAATTTTATTCAGTCATAAGAAAGACGAAATTGTGTTGTTCGCTAGAAAATGGATGCAAACTAAAGATCATATTCAATGAAATAAGCCAGGCTCCTGGGCAATACTGTTCTTTTCCTCTTACTCTTGGATCCTAGATTGTATATATAAAGGAACACATGCAAAATCTTTTTCAAAATGTACATTTTCCTGGCCATTATTAGGCAAAATACAGGCATGTGAATAACTTCTGGTCAATAAAATAAAATAAAATAGCCCAAGTGAGGTATGGGGCTTCAAGACATTGCCCTCCTGCTGCTGGAAGGATACACAGAGTTCAGTCATCACAGAACATGAGGAAGTGAGCCAGTGGCTCAGAGCAAAGACAGAAGATCCTTTTCAATCACACTGTGAAGATGTCCTAACAGCCTTGTATTTTCTACCTCCAAACTTCTTGTAAGAGAGGATCTAACAGAAAATAAAACTATCCACAGAGCAGTGACTAAAATGTTGATACAGAGAAACTAACATTTTATGAGGACAGTCATGAATGATTTTCATTTTCTTGAACTTTTATCTTTCTAAATTATTACTTTACAATTTTAAAAAGCTAATTTAAAAATTTCAACACAACTCAACTATCAAATAACACTTTGATTACCTAATACTTTTCTAGAGAATTAGAATAAACATGGTGGGATGCCTGCTTTTACTTAATTCTCACAATCATGGCAAGTAGGACATTTTGCAGATTTAAGAAACAGATTCAAAGTGACTTGTCCAACAACTGATGGTAGAGGTGAGACCTGAATCCAAGCCCTCTCCCCCAAATTCAAGAAATGACTACAATTAGAGCACTTTAACCTCAACTCTATGTGAACTAAGATGCAGTTTCAGACAAAATTACCAATGGATAAATTAGGTGAATGGCTGGCAAGATGGCTCAGTAAAGGCACTTATGGCAAAGCCCAGTGGTCTGTGTCTGACCCTGGGCCCACATGATAGGTGAGAACTGACTCAGAGCTGTCCTCCCACCTTCACTGCTGCGGCAGTCCGAGTCTACACAAAGATAAACACACGTGTGTATGTGGAGCTACCTACATGACGTCTTTAAAACAGCACAACTGACTATAATGTTTCATTAAAGTTAAGTGTACCTAGCACTTTTGTATCCAAGATACCAGAGCCAAAGAGATCCAGTTCATTCCAGGCCTCTGAACATTAGTAAGAGACCAGAGTAGGAAGACTATTGCACACAGATAGTATTTAATGGCAGTCCCTCCTCCCCCTGAGGACACCATTATACAGGGAAGATACAAAATAGAAGCCATCCCATAAAAAGGAGTCCCAACTCATCTGGCTCAGTGTCTCCATCTATGACCTAAAGGCAAGACCACCAAACAGGTGACAGCTCTCACGTTCTGTGATTTGAAGCCTTTTTAAAGGGCTGTCAAAGGTAAAGCTACCACCCATCACCTTTATTGCAGTGGAGCCACTGATGATAAAATACCTTCTGATGGGAACTGTTTGTCACTCAAGCTTTAGTTTCTTCTCTAGCTACTGTATGAACAAGGACACTTGGTAAGTTACTAGGGACTTAAGTGGCTGTCTGGATTCAGTGAAAGAGGTGGGAAAAGAAAATGAGATTCCAATTTAGAAAGACCTGAATATGTCAGCACAGTATTTCTTTTTTACGCCAGTTTCTGCGTCCATCAAAAGGACAATACCACCTACTACATGGGATTCTTAAAAGGATTAAGTAAAACAGCATGGATAAAGTTTACCTGTTGCATTTAAAAGCTTCCAAAAGATAGTATCATTTTCAATCTTTCTCATAATGAAAAATCTTTTATTAAAACAGTAGCATCACCCCACAGAGAAAGTGAGGTTGTATTTTCAATCTTCAGTTCTATCATTTCATATACCATGTCAAATTTTAATTTCCCAATTGCCTACAAGGCTATAGTAGTAGCTTTTGCTCATGAAAATGTCAATTTTAGTATGAAAATATATAGTAAGCCTAATATTTAACATGGTAAGTTTCTTTAAATTTTAAAAAATTAATTTATTTTGTGCACTGTGTGTACATGCCAGAGTAGGCATGTGGAAGTCAGGGGATAACTGGAGAATCTGTTCTTTCTCCTTCCACTCTGTGGGTCCCACGGACTGAACCCAAGTTGGCAGACTTGGAGGCATGAACCTTTATTTACTGAGCCATCACTCAAGCCTCATGGCCTCAAATCTGTGATCCTCCTTGCCTCAGCCTCACTCGTACCTGGAGTTACAGCTGTGTGCCACCACACCTGGAGGTGACATTTTCCCGTGGTCAGAAAATATCACTCTAAATGAGAAGGTACCTGGGCACCTACAATTAGACCCTATGGAAATGATCTGAGGCACAATATTGAAGTAAGGACTAGGAAACTGAGCCTAGGCATTTGGGGGGGTGGTGGTGGCAGCAAACAATCTTAAGAAATGCGGTAAGTTTCATAAGTCGCTGATTCTAAATTAGGTAAGTCCTCCGTATCTCTGGGTTCCAATTTTTTGATTCAACCAACCATAGATTTAAAATTTTTTTAGATTTTTGTTTATGGATTAATAGACTTATTTTCCTTGCCATCACTCCCTAAACAGTACAGTGTAACAACTATTTACCTGGATTTACACTGTACTGGGTCACTGGGTATTGCAAGTAACCTAGAAATGGTTCAAGTGTTTAGAATATATAAGGCTTATATACAACCATACCCATTCAGACTGGAACATCTGTAGATTTGTTACAAGGGTTGGGCATCTGGAAAAGCAAGTATGACTATATGCCACCAAAGGACCATGGGATCACAGGGAGGAACCACAAACCACCTTCTCCCACAGTCGGTACAAATGTGACCTTGTGGATTTTGCCAAGTACATAAGGCCACACAAGGCGAGTCAGGTTGCACGTTAACTTTTAGGGCTCAGGCTAGCTTTTCCCCTTCGTAATAAATCTTGCCCAAATCACGGTATTTACATGGTCTACAGTTCAATCCGAAGCATTTAACTGCTGACATTTATTTTACAGATCCTTACCAACTTGTGAACAGGACATTGCTACTCCAAAAGTCCACACTGGAAACTTTATCCCCAGTACAAGTGTTAAAGTCTAATGAGAAATATATGTATGTCATGAGGTCGCCACCTTCAGACTGATTAATGCCAGTTATAAGACGGCTTGGGTTGCCAAGTCTGGTGTCTCTGCACATATATTCTTGCCTTCAGCCATGAAGGTAGCCTTCACCAGATGCTGGCATCTTAGAAACCACCAACCTCTAGAACTGAGATATCTTTTGAAATGAAATAGTGTGGTATTTAGTTATATCAACAATTATTTAGCACCAAAATTGTACTTTATACTCAGGTATTTATTTTTGTTGTTTTGAGACATGTTCTCATCACTTAGCCTTTGTTAAACCTGGAACTACGTAGAACAGGCTAGTCTCAAACTTGTGAATTTGCTGTTTTTGCCTCTTGAGTGGTAGGATTATGGGTATACGATAAAATGTCCAGTTCCCATGTAGCTACTTAAATAAACTGGGAAAATGTCCATGGTATTAAAAAAATGTTGTATAACAGCGTACTTCCAATTTTAGTATAAACAATCCAATATATACAAGCAAAAAGAATTTAGGGGGAAAATTACTGTGGCAGGCCCTGAACTATTCATTCCTTTCCCAGGGAAGGGGTGATGGCAGAAGGCAATCAGAACCTAGACCTGAGTAAAGCTCTGAGTGGTATTGGCTTGGAGGAAACTCATCTTTAAAATCCCCCTATACGGTATTTCTGGCCAAGGATTACTGACAGTAAACATCCCTCACATCTATGAGCGTAGCACCCTGAAGAATGCCATAAATGCGGCATAATTCCCTAGGGTACATGGATATAGTCACAACTTAACAGTGTGAAATGACCCAGTGAATCTCACTTAGAAACTATCTGTTATTTGGGGCCAGAGATACAAGTTTGAACCATGGTCTGAAACGTCTTTTATTTAACAGACGCTTCTTCATTTGGGTTTATGAACTCATCTTTGAAATAATTATTCAGTCTTGATACTGTATTATACTGATTCATGGGAGTCTGATTTGTCGTTCGATCTTGTACGTTAGCTAAGTTTTATTGAAAATAACTGGAAAAGGCATATACTAAATGGGGAGAGTTACATGTATCTATAGTTTTTAACTTCTGAAAAATGAAAAACTCTGTATTTGTGCTGTTTATCTTCAAACTAACCTGACTTCAGCATTAGTATACAGCTTAAAACATTTGCATAAAAAAATGTGTGCTCAAACATTTAGTCACAAATATATTAGATAGAACCTGAATATAGTATCTTGCAATTCTTTTTCGTTGTTTAAAAAATATGTAGTTTAACTACATTTGACTGTGAAGTCAGTAAGGTAAAATGTTAAATAATATAGTTTTCACAACTTCCCTTGATTCCAAATTAGTGTATACACACTGACCACAATGATAGTGACTCTTCTTGGGACAGGATCTCACTGAGTTCACATTGCCCATAAATTCCTGGACTTATGTGATCCTATTCAGCTTCCTGCTTCAAAACAGTTTTACCATTCCTATTTTGAAAGTGAGAATGGAATTGTAATGGAAGCAGAATAATTCTTTTCTAACTTTTGGAGGTTTTCCAACATGGCCTTACACACACACACACACTTCAATTTTGTCTACCAGCATAATTGGAAATTACAGTGATTTTTTAAAATAAGTATCCAGATACTTTCTTTTTCTTAGACAGGGTCTTACAGTGCCGCCCGGGCCAGCCTTGGACTCCTGAGACTCTTGCCTAGTCTTTGAGCACTGGGATTACAGGTATGTGTCACATGCCCAGCCCAACGTTTTTGTGTTTTTGTTTTTTTTCTGGGGGGGGGGGTCGTAGTGTGTGGCAAGGGGGCAGTCTATGTAGACCAGGCTGGCCTAAAACTCACAGAAATGTTTGCCTCTGCCTCCTAAGTGCTGGGATTAAAGGGGTAAAGTTCCACACTTGGCTCCAGCTCACCTTTTATAGCTATCAAGAATAAAACAGAGTCCTAAACCAGGTAGTGTGGTTCATTCCCACAATCCCAACACTTGCACTGTGGGAGGAGGAGGATCAGGAAGGAGTTCCAAAGGCAGTTAGTTGCCTGTAACTGACTAGCTAACTTTTAAAACTGTTGTATCTTTGTTTTTTCAAATCTTACTGATTTTGATCTTAACTCAAATAGATTTTTTTTTAATGTCACCTAATGGCCATTAAGGGTCCAAACTTCCATCTTCTCTAATCACTGTCCCAGCATACAGCCATACTGTAGAAGGGATACCAAGCAACAGACTACTAAAATCAGTCCAAAACTTTAATCCACACAGGCCTTCAGAATTTGGTTAGTATAGCGTTCCTCAACCTTGGTACTGATGTGCTAGGTAGGACAGTCCTATGTTGTGTACATGGGGGCTGTCTTGTGCATTTTAGATGTGTGTGATATCTCTGCCCTATACCAAATGGCCTAACTACAGCATCTGCTTACCATGCTCTTCTGTCCAGTGGCGACAAGCAAACACATCTCTAGACATTGCCAAATGAACGGAGGATGGTGAGCCTGGGACAGATATATCCTTAGTTGAGAACCAATGGGCTAGTCCAATTACCCCACTCAGTAGATCACATAACCCAAGACCAGTAAGTGGGTCCTTTCTTGGAGTTACACACTTGTAGAGAAACTAGCAATAAAACCTGCTCTGAGCCAAGATTCCTATCTCACTAGACTCATTTTACCACCTGTAAGTGGTACAGAGGTTATTGCTAAGTGGATTAGATCACAGAAAAATTAATGTGAAACAGGTAGAAAAGTCGGTTTTGTTTTTCCATGAAGAACTGACTCTAAATCATCCCGTGATTTGACCTTAGAACCTTGGACCTTATAGATTTGACCTTATACTGTTGACACCTATAAGCTGTCTAGGAACACTTGGTGATAGGCAGGAAGTTTTAAAGCCCCCCCCCCCATCTCAGGATATTCTAGCCTGACTGAAGACATTTATTTGATGGTAATGAATTTCTAATAACATTCTTACTGAATGGAAGTGTTCACTAAAATGTTTTAAGAATACTACTATTTTACTTCTGTGCCATTTCTCCAAAGTGAACTATGCAAAAAAAAAAAAAAAAGATAAGGACATAAGATACAGATATCACGAAAAAAGTTACTGTGTTATGTTCACAGGTATTGAAGAAAATGGAATCTAAATTGTCCCGCAATATTCTGGCTTCCGTTTATCTTCCACGCTGGAGACAAGGAGCACTATAAGGCAACACAGCAAGTACTAAAAATCTTGTTTTTCCATTTCTGGGTTTTACTGAAATCTTCCGCAGTGGGAAATCCAGCGCTATATAAAATTATTTGTCTCAACAGTCGCAGGCTGCCTGTAGGTGTGCGGTATCCATAGGAACTCACTCATTTCTACTGGGTAGTCAACAGTTCTTCGTGTTTTGGTAAACGTGTTGGTGAGAATGCCCAAACTCTCCAAACCTCCAACCATACAAAGCTACTGACCACAATTTAACAGGAGCCTCTTAGTACCCTAAGGTCAAGCCCCCGGGACAGGTTTACTGTTTGCTTTGGCCCTCACCAGGTGACAGGCCTTCGGCCCCTTCCGTGTGTTTGAACTGTGGGGGCCTCAAGCACGCTAGATAGCTCTACCCACAGCAGAGATCGCTCTTTTCAAAGTTATTTAAAAAAGCTTATCCCTTCCTTTTTTTTCCTGAGGTTAAGTGTGTCACTGTGTAGCTCTGGCTGACCAGGAACTCTCCAGCTGGGGGTTGAAGGCGTGCAGCGCCACACCCAACACAAGCTCTCTGCCATCCTTTTAAGCTTCTTTCACAGGACTCGGCAGTGTCTCTCAAGGAACTATAAAACCGTGTCTCTGAAATCTAATTAGGGTGGCAGACAGAGGCGCTCTCTCAGTCTCTGTGGGAGGGTAAGGCACCTACCTAGCTGGCAAAACCAGCCACTAACCCTTTGGAAATCTTCACGTCTCCAGTCGCCTTCAGCTCTGCCTTCTCTAACTACGAAATTTAAAAAAAAATAAGCCTCCGTGAGCATGAGAGCCTAGCTCGGGGCTGCCCCAGTCGGCAGGACGGAATGAGACGTCCCCGCTCACGGCGGGGTACACGCTCAACTGGGCTCCCCGGTCAAGCCGGGCCGTGTTCCTAACGCGTCCTCCAGGGCCCGGGAGCCGCCGGCTCGGGACCCGCTCTCCAGAGCCCCTCACTCCCGGCTGCTGCCCTCCGCGCCGAGGCCGCCCCGCCGGCCGCCCAGGACCGGCTTCCTCGCCGAGCCCCGCGTCCTCGGCCCGGCCTCTCGGCCCTCGGGCGCGGCCGCCCCGCCGGGCGCTGGCGTGCTGGGCCGCGGCCCGCGGGTCCGAGGAGGGCCGGGCTCCGAGGGCCGCCATGTCGCGGGCGGCCGGCCGGGCGGGCGGGCCCGCGGGCCGCGGGAGTTGAGGCTGGAGCTCGGGCCGCCCCCGCCGCCGGGCGGGAACTCACCTTCTCCGAGGCAGGGGCGGGCGTCTACAAACTACCGGCCCCCTCCCCGCCGCCACGCCGGCCGGGGGTCAGAGGCTGCGGTGGAGGTGGCGGAGGGGCAGACGCGCCGCTGCCGCCGCCTCCGCCGCAGAGCAGGCGGGTGGGGGGAGGAGGCGGAGACCTGACTTCCTGAGGGGAAGTCGCCGCCCGCCGCCACCCGCGGCCGACTGGAGGGCGCCGGCGCCATGGCGGCGGGGCGCGCAGACGCGCGTGCGCGGAAGGGGCGGGGCGCGCCGGCGGCTCCTCCCCTCCGGCCCCGCCCCCGCGTTGGCTCCGCCCCCTGCCATGTCGGACTCACGGGCTCCGCTCTGGAGAGAGGCGTCTCGGGGTCGTGCGGCGCTTCCTCCTCGCCGTCGGAGGAGGGGAGCCCGGGGACGCGCGCCACCCGGAGAGCCGGAGTGAGTCCGCAGACGAGCGAGCGGGCGGCGAAGCGTCGGAGCACGGACCCCTGCCTCTCCTCCTTCCTCCCGTTCCGTGGACGCCTCGGCCGTCTCTTCGTACTGAACTTGAGCTCACTCAGCATCCCAGGGTAGCCCATGCCCTTCTTCCCTCCCGGGTCAGCGTCCCACCCGGACCCCGCTCGCGGGTCACGTGTGTGCGTAGTCCTTCGCGGTGCGCGCACAGTGTGACCATCCGAGTCTATCCAGTCCATCCCCACCCCCACCCCGCTCCCGGGTCACGTGTATGTGCGTAGTCCTTCGCGGTACGCGCACACAGTGTGACCATCCGAGTCTATCCAGTCCATCCCCACCCCCACCCCGCTCCCGGGTCACGCGTATGCGCGTAGTCCTTCGCGGTGCGCGCACACAGTGTGACCATCCGAGTCTATCCCGTCCACCCCCACCCCGCGCACACTGTTGCGTTCGTATTCACTTACTTTCCATCGTAGGTATATTTAATACACACACACGTTCCTATCGCGTGTCCGCGACATCTCACGCACACGCGGTGAAGTATAGTTTTCTTTACATCTTAATTATTTTGTGTGGAGCGGTTTGATATAAGTGTGTGATACATTCGTGTGATATATCTGATATAAGGTGGGGCTCCTTATACTGCACGCGCTCCGGAGGTTCGAACTCAGGTGCTGGGGCTTGGCACCGACCTCTTTTACACGCCGAGCCACGCGTGTCCAACCAGTGACTGCAGGGTTAATCACCCAAAAGCCTCAGGTGGACTCAGAAGCCCGGGACAGGCAAGTCGGCTGAGGACACCTGCAGGAGGGATCCGCCCACCAAACCCGCTGGTGTCTACCACTTCCTGTCTGCAGGGGAACTGACCTGTGGGTGGAATCTTCCATCCGCACAGCTCCTCGCTTTCAGTCCTGCGAAACCCGAAGGTCCCCCCCCACGGCTTGCAAAGCATCCCCCTTCCCCGAGAGACTGAAGGCCTTCAGTTCTGACTCTGGAGATGCCTGCCTTCCCTTGGTTTCCACCCACCTGCGTTAATCCCTCACTCAAGTACTGGAATTACAAGAGTGAGCCAGAAAGCCCCACACACAAGCCGTCCTGAAAAACAGGATCCTTGTGCTTCGGACTCCAAGTGCTGGAATTACAAGCGCCTTTACCCACTGAGCCATTCACAGGCCCTGAACCCTGCTAATACTACACAACTTTGTAACTTAGCACGCCGCGTTTGCTCCCTTTTCCAGAATTCGCCACTCCCCTACTTCCTGATAAACTCCTAAAGAAGGATCATACAGCCTTCACACAGGCAAGTAGTCAATCACTGGATCCACCCTGCTTTAATACAGCAAGGACGGAAGAGAATATATTTTTGTCTGGTGCCGCAATGAGAATGTAATGGGCTAATTATGTGAGTGCTAGATGTGCATATGAACCTTCAACCCTTCGCCCCTTTCAAAGATTTATTTTTAAAATATGCTTTATTATATAAAAACTTGCAAATAAATAAAACATGTTGTTCTTAAAGACTTGTTCTTAATCATGTGTGTGCACATGTGTGTGGGTGTCAAGGAGACCAGAGGAAATCAGATTCTCCAGAGTCACAACCGGTTATAAGTGATCTGACGTGGGCGTTGGAAACCTAACTCAGGTCCTTTGCAAACGCAGCACAAAGCGTTTAACCTCAGAGCAGTCTCTCCAGCCCTTCGATTTTATTTTCAGTGCCACTACTCCTTTTTATTTAGCACCTGCTTTATTCAGTCTCCGAACTTCCTCTCTGTGTCTCTCAATCACTTCTGGAATGAATGAATGGGCCTGTGAGTGCACTCTGAGGCGACGAGCTCTTCCTGCCTATTTAATATTGCCAGGCATTCTGAGCATGCTATTATTAGACTTGGCAGGGGCTGGCAAACGTTTTCTGCAAAAGGTCAGCAGTAAGCACTTCGGCCCTGCTGTCATATGCTCCCCATGGGATGCATTCAGCTCAGCCATTGTACTATGAATGCAGCCACAGCAGACCTGTGAACGAGTGAGTGTGCTTGACTTCTGATGTGGTTATATTTACAGTAACTGAAATTTGAGTTTTGTGTAGGTTTCCCCCCCCCCCCACAAAATTCATTTGATTCCTTCCACCAAGCATTAAAGACAGTAAAAGCTATTTTTAGATCACAGCTGTAAAGGGCCCCAGAAGACTTCTGCCCTAAATGAACTTCGGCATCAAGTAGAAAGGAAGTTGAAGTGTTCTTTTTACTAAAGGAGAAGAAGAAGCAGTGCAAACACATGCAGCTCGCTTGATTTGTCACTAGATGGTAATCTTTGCCAGTGCACGGGAGTTTTTCTAGATTTTTCCCTTTACTTCTGGGCTTTTATACCTATCCATACATATTCCATAAATTGTACTATACCCAACTGAGGAAGCACACTCTCCGGAGGCCTAATTTAAAGGTGTGGGACAACAATGTATATGCACAGGGATACAGCTAAAGCTTTAAGTGCTACAACAAACATCTGGAAACAGATTCTACCCAAAATTTCAGGTTAGCAAGATGAACTCCTTCTTACATTAAGAGGCTGTTTACCCAGGAGTGTTAGTATACTAGCAATCCCAGCAACCTGGGAGGTTAATACAGGACAAACACAAGTTGAGAGCCAGCTAGGACCATATCCTGAAACGCTATAGCAGCAGCAGCAGCAGGTATCTGAAGTCATGCCTAGGTTTTGTGATGATCTCTTTAAAACAGACCCTATACTTGGCATCTTCATGATACCTTTGAGTACCTTTGAGGTACTTCCCTAGGGACCTGTGTTATCTTCACTTAGCATATCCTGCATCAATTGCCTTGAGCTTGCTTTAGGATGCAGGAGCATGGGATGTGGGAGTCATGGTAGTATTTTGGGGTGTGTGTGCATGTGTTGGGGAGAGTGTATGTGCTGGGAAGAGTTCTGCTGAAATAGAGGTGGATTAAGTGACAGCCTGGACATCCCCTAACTGTTATTTTTGTTGCCTTGTCTGGAATCTCCCAGATCAGACCTCTTCCTGGATGCTTGAGCTGTGTCCCCTTTGCTCTCCCACATGTCTTTGTCCACAGGCACAAATGAAAGAGACAAGAGGCCTGCCCAGAAACATTAACAATGGAAAATGCTTCCAGCTTCTTAGAATGGAAATGGGATGACACGGTGCCCACGTCTGTGTTTTAACTCCGTAAAGAGTTCATTGTCACACAGTTAACTCTACCCTGGCCACTAGTTGGATCTTTCAGAAAATACAGAATGAATCTATTTCTTTGTTTGTATTTTAGGATGTATGATGTTGAAGAAATCTCCCTAGTCCTTTCTGAATTTTTGCACTTCTGGCTAAACATTGCTACTAAAACAATAGGAAATCCTTTCAAAACTCTAGTCATAGTTTCTAGGAACAAAGCTCAGAAGTTCTCAGCTCAGGAAATGTCACTGTGAAGAATGCATTTCAGAAATATGGGGAAAGTGTTTTTGCCATAATGAAGGAGTTCTAGTGAAATATTGTTGTGTAGGCCAAGGCCACCAAGAAAGGTTTGGAACACAGGAGGAAAAACCCTGGGGACGCAGAGACGTAATCAACGGCAGATGAGCACAAAACTTTCACATTCTGTTCTTGTGGCCATACAAAGCAGTAGGACCCTGTGCTGGCCCACAGCACTTCCGAACTGGTTCCTGAAGGGGAAAAGACAAGCGAACGAGGGAGAAAGGAACAAGTCAACTCAAAGCTGATCAAGTTCGTTTATTCAAAGTTTGCCATACAATTATTTACCCTACTTAGGGAGGAGGAGTAAGGGATGGAAAGAGGGAATTCAATAGGGCTACCTGCGGTTACCAAGGGATACGTCTCTCTACCATGGGCTCTACATTCTGTGATTGTTCTTTTGAGCAAGCAGGGGGTGGTTGGTTTAGAGCTTGGCAACTCAGGCAGAAAGAGGAACAGAACAGATTATTCAATTCAATAAGAGAAAGCCCAGGCCTACTGCAAAAGGCAAACCACAAAGTTCCTTGTTTGAGGAACTTCAGAAATGCTGGCAGTACTCACAGTGATTTGTAGGTTGTCCTGCTACAGGACCCTGTGCCCTTCCACCCACCAGCCTGGGAGCCAGTGCCAATGCTCACTGTCTCACTGATGCTGGCCAGAGATGTGCCTAGGAGGCAAAGGACGACCTTAGACAACGAAGAATCTCTTCTCATCTCCAATACGCAGAGGGACATTTCACATACGTGAAAAAATTATTTAGCGTCACCCGAGTCTAGAACTCTGCTCTTTAATTTTAATTTTTATTAGTTTAATATTGCATTTGTAAGTGTGTCGGTGTGTAGATACGTGTGCACAAGTCCAGGAGTCCTCGGAAGCCAGAGGTGTAGAATCTTTCAGGAACCGGAGTTAGAGGTGGGTGCTGGGACTAGGGTCCTCTGCAAATGCAATACAGCACTCACTCTCAACTTCTGAGCCATCTCTCCAGCCCCTAGAACCCAACTTATATGTTATCTAGGGATTTAAAGTGCTTTAATATGAACTGGATTTTAAAAAATGAATGTGACTTCTTGTTGACTAGAGAAACATCGTATTTCTTTTGTCCAGCACTCCTCTAAGAGATGCTTACTGTATCAGAAATTCATGCTATAGGCATCAGTTCCCGTGGGGTATTTGTGTATCCAGAATCAATGTCTATCTTAGCTGCTACTGTCACAGTGAACACATTTGGAAGTGCACAGGTCTGGCCACTTTCTGCCTCCTACTGTACTTCTTGGCACTTCTTCTGCCCAGGCGTATGAAAATGAGCCCGTTCACATACGTTCATTGGCAACACCGTATGTTATATTACTGTAAGTTAATTTTCATTCTCTTCTTTATTAGTTTGTTCTCAGATGTGAGCTAGTAAACAATATTCTTCTTGAATTTCATTTGTTTGTTTTTTGTTTTTTTTTTTTAAGATGGTCTCACTGTGTAGTCCTGGCTGGAATTCTCTATGAGAAATGGTTGTATTTACTGTAATAAGAGGCAAATGTAATAATTTATGTTAGAGTGCTATTAGTGAGGTAATAAATTATTGCAAACTTAGTGACTTAAAATGATGTAAGTTTATAATCATCCTACAGTTCTGTTCATAGTTCTGGTAATCAGGAGCAGAGATGGGTCACCTGTCAGTAGGGCGGAGCTCCCTCTGGAGGCTCTGGGGTAGGAGTCTCTTTCCTTGGCTATGACCCATCCTCCATCTCTGAAATCAACAACAAAGCACCTTGCGGTGACTCTCCGACTCCGACCCTCTTGTCTCCATGGTTACCTTCTCAGACCTTGTTTCCTTCCTTTGAGGATCGCTGAGATTGCTTTGGTTCCACCAGGATAATACAGGATAATCTCCTCACCGAAAGACCCTTGACTTAATCACGTTTGCCAAGTTCCTCCTGGCACGTGTCTTAGTCCTTTTTTTTTTTTTTTTTTTTTTTTTTTTTGGTGCCCCAACTAAATACCACAGATTTTTGTAAAGGATATGATTTTGATTTATAATTCTGGAGGCTTCGAAGTCGACGATCAGGTGGCTATATGTAGCTGTTCGCCGACTGTGGCGGCTCCACAAGAGAGACAAAGAGGTGTAATCATAGATGCAACCCTGCCAGACCTCAGCAGAGGGAGCCACCGTCATGGCCAGTGCCATACTTGACAATGGAACCCTGAGCTTCTGAGCTCAGGTGTTTTCATTCATGCAGCACTCCTCAGGTGCAGATCATAAGCAATCAACGTCCCCCACAGAAATCCAACACCTGCAGACAATACAAAATGCCAAGGCTTATGCATCCCTTTTCCCAACAGTACACAGAAAAAAGAAAAAGAAAAAAAGGATTATTTTAAACACAACTAAAAATAAACTTCCACACAGCTGTATGTGGTGAAGACCTCTTGGTGGGACTTTCTGCAGAGGTCCCAGGCAGAGCAGGACATTGCGTTGTGGGACACAGCATTCCCACTCACATCTCTCTTTCTCTTATAAAGCCACACTACTGTCAGATTAAAGTCTCCCCATGGCCTCATTTAGATCTGATTACTTTCCACAGAACCTTCAAACCCCACCGCTGGGTTATGTTTCTCTCCTCTGTGTACCTCACGACGGGGCTTCTGTTTCAATGTGAAGTTTGGTGGACTCTATAGATAGCATTTGTAAGGTGGGCATTTCTAGTTCTGGGAATTTGAACTTGGACATCAAAGAACCATCCATCTTCCTACTACATAACTGTCCTGTGATAAGATTAATAGCCACAGACAAAGCCAAAACTCAGAGCCTGATGTCTTGCTCTCTCCTCTCTGGCTAGGGTTGGGTAGGTTTCTTCTCTGACCATGGCGTAGGCTGACCATGTCTCAGTACAGCATCTAGAGCAGGTTTTAGCCCTTGCCAGACTGAGCGCGGTCCTCAGAGCAGCTGTTGCTACAGAGCAATGCTGATAGAGAGCACTTCCTGGACACTAGCTGGGTTGAAAACGCCTTCTTACTTTTTTCACTCCCTTGGTATCAGTGATATTTACTCTTTTTGGTTTTTATTGCCTTTCTTGTTCCTCCTCCTCCTCCTCTTCTTTGAGATAGGGTCATGTTATTTAACCCATGACCTCAAACTCCCAATCCACCTGCCGTAGCCTCTACAGCAGCTGGTGTGGTGGATGAATGAGAATGCCACCTTAGCTCTTATTTGAATTCTTGGTTCCCAGTCATGAACTGTTTGGGAAGGATTAGGAGGTGTGGCCTTGTTGGAGGAGGTGTGTCACTGGGGGTCAGCTTTTGAGGTTTCGAAAGCCCACACCAGATGTGGACGCCCGCCTCGCCTGCAAGGAAGACGCCGCACACAGGATTCTTCTGGTTCACGCTTTATTGAGGACTGTAGCTTGATTGAGTGTTGAGAGCGAAAGACCCTGAATGTGTGAGGCACCCTGCTTATATAGGCAACGTGACCATCAACGATTGGATGCATGTCCAGAACCTCATTAGCATAGGGGGAGGCGGCAAGCAACGTGACCATCAACGATTGGATGCATGTCCAGAACCTCATTAGCATAGGCGGCAAGGATTACTCAACTTGCGCCTGCGCTGTTACTTGTTTACTAAGAACCCGGAAACAGGAAACCGGCGCCATCTTATAATGGCGTTTCAACTCGGCTCCCAACAACCAGACCCATTATCTCGTTCTCTTTCTGCTTCCATCTTGTGGATAAGATTTAAGCTCTCAGCTACTTTTCCAGCCTGCCCTCCTGCCACTGTGCTTCCCTCCATGATGTTCATGGACTAACCCTCTGAAACTTTAAGCCAGCCTTAAATTAAATTAAATTAAATTCTTTCTTTTTTAAATTGCCTTAAATCATCATGGTGTCTCTTTACAGCAATAGGACAGTAACTAAGACAGTTGGGATTACAGAAAGGTACCACCATACCCAACCCTATGCTTACCCTTTCAGGCATTAATTTCAAATGCCTTGAGTTGTTTTGCCTTTCAGGATATATCTGAAGCCACTGAGTTTCTCTAGCTCTTGTGTTCCAAGAATCAGGACAAGCCGTCTGCCGGGGGTTAGATGGCTTTCCAAGGCTCAAAGAAGTTTTAAGGCATGCAATTCGGCTGAGCATATATTAAAACTTCTGGTACATGCTGAGGACTTGGAGAGGATGTGACAGAGTAAATGAAACAAAGCGAATTACCCGTCCCGGAATGGGTACTTTGTGAAATGCCAAGAGCTGTGTGGTCTTTGCACCTGTCACTTCATTTAGCTCTTGCAACAACCTAGTGAGGCTGAGGTCACCACCCCTGTCCATAGGTTCCATCTTCAGCGGATTCAGTGCTCGTGGGTATTGCATGTGTAAAGATTCAGGGCAGAGGGTCCTCCATAAACCGGTGTGTCTTGGTTTTGTGTGTGTGTGTGTTGCTATAAGAGTATGTCAGATACTGGGTAATTTATAATGAACAAAAATTTATTGACTCATGATTCTGGAGGCTGATGAAGACTTTCTTATTGCATCACAGAATTCCGGGAGGTTTCCCACGGACAGAAGATGTGGTGAGGAGAGGCCAAACTCATCTTTTTTTTTTTTTTTTAAGCAGGGATCCATTCCCTTGATAAGGGGATCAATTCATTCGTGAGGGTGGAGCTCTCATGAACTATGAACTTTTGTTTGTTTGTTTGTTTTTTAGAGACAGGGTTTCTCTGTGTAGCTCTGGCTGTCCTGAAACGCACTCTGTAGACCAGGTTGGTCTTGAACTCACAGAGATCTTCCTGCCTTTGCCTCCTGAGAACTGGGATTAAAGACATGAGCCACTACAGCCAGGCTTCATGAACTATTCTTAAAGGCGCTGCTTCTCCAGACTGCAGCACTGATTCTGTTTCCCGACACTTGGACTTTGAGGGTCACACTCAAACCATAACAACCTAGCAACTAAACATGCCTAGAAACTGAAAACACTACACAAGCGCTAAGCCACAGGGCAGCATCCGAGAGGACCTTTCCTTTCAACCTCAGTGAGAGCTGCCTGCTGGCCAAGGAGTGGCATTAAGTTCACAGGGATTTTAGAATTATCCCTCAAATGTCCTCCCCCCTGGGCGAGAGGGAGGGCAGAGCATACTGATGTTTTCCTGGCAGCAGACAAACGCTTGAGGGGAATTTGGTAGGGAGGTGGAGATGGGTGCTGTCGCCTTCAAGCCTGCCTTCTCTGCATCCAGCAATCTTGCACCATCGGTGATGCTCTGAGACCAGGGCACTTCTGACCTCCATGGGGCTGCTGTGAGTGACCCAGGTGACATTGGAGAGAAAGGGTGTCCCTTGAATCTTAAGAGTTCTGAGATGCATTCGCCAAAAGGCCCCGGTTTAGTTTCTGCTATTTATTTCTTGCCATGGGTAGAGACTGGGGTGGGGGTGGGCCAGGGGTACATCTCACTTGAGAGAGTCTGTGCCTGACAGCTGAAGGGTCCCAGAGCAGCCAATATTACCTTGCCTCTTCCCTCTCTCCACTCCGGTTGTCTGTTTTTGATTGACAGAGGCATCCGGAGACTAAAAATACCCTACTGACCAAGTGCTCTTTATTTCCACTCAAGTTGAACATGACTGCAGTCCAGAACATTGCACACACAGGGAGTATCTTCAAACAGATTTTCAAAACCCACCAAGCTCCATGTCAGGACCACACTAGCCTGTAGTCATTTTCTGTCTTGGCGTCTTTTCTGGGTGATAAATGAGACCTTTATCAGGTTCTTTGCCTTTTTCCTCCAGAAGCAGTGGAGGAGGGGAGGGGAGAGCCCAGCTCTGGTGAGGGGGAGGGAGGGGGAGGTGGCCTGTCCATTTATAGTCCTGCTCTTTGGAGCGAAGGAGGTGTTAAATAGCAGCAAGGAGGAGAGGCTGGGCGCAGCGTGAGCCATCCGCCGTGTGGGCCTGACAGACTCTGAGATGACCGTAGGCGGCATGGACAATGTGGAGGTCTTCACTTCCGAGGGCAAGGGCAGAGGGCTGAAGGCCACCAAGGAGTTCTGGGCCGCAGACGTCATCTTTGCTGAGCGGGCTTATTCTGCAGTGGTTTTTGACAGGTATGCCATTGTGGGGAGTGGCCTTCTTCTCCCCTGCTGGTCTGACTGGTGCCAAGCTCTCAAGTTCTGGCTCCCCAAACCATCAGGGGAGGAATAAAGTTCATGGGGTCTTTACTTTTACTTTAAAAATTTATCACATCTATTTATGGGTGTGTGCGTTCTGACCACACACACACACACACACACGCACACACACACACGCACACACGCACACCCCACGGGATGGAACATATGCTTACCACAATGCATGCGGAGGAGGCCAGAGGATAACTTTCAGAAGTCATTCCCTCCTTCCACCGTGCAGGCTCCAGGGATTGAACTCAGGTAGTCAGGTTTGGTGGCAGGCGCCTCTGCCAACGGAAACATCTTGCTGGGCCTTCAAATTGCACTTCTGATAGCTATCTGCTGGCTTTTCTTTTCTGCAAGGAGTCATTGTCGACAGCCCTCTATGGCTCCTATCAGAGTGGCAAAACTCAGAGTGGCCTTTAGGCACATTGTCCTAATGGCAGGGAACTTGGGAGAGGCTGCGCAGGGGTGGACAGGTGGGTGTGGTGCGGCTGCCAACCTTTTCTCATGAAAAACGTTTTAGTCCCTTTGGATGTAACTAAAAGCGTGTAAATACATTACAACATAAACATTTGCTAAAACTTTAAGATCAGTTCTAACTGTACGTAATACCAGAATCCATTTCCTCCCAAATATCAGAGTCTTGCCCAGTGTCTCCCTTGGGGGTAAGCCAACGTTCCCCAGGACATTCCTATGCTGTTTTATACAGTTATTTGCACCGGACAAGCTGGACAGCCACGGTTTATCTTCTTCACTTTCATGGACATGATATCTCGAGTCAGGGATCAGATCTGAGCTTGCTTTTCCCCTTACACAGAGGTTTCTGATTCTGTCCCTGTGAGGACAATAAGTCTACAGATACTCCACTTATTTTTATTGTGTTAACACGTGTGTGCGTTCCTACATGTAGGTGTGTGCACATGCCATTGTCTGCACGAGGGGTTAGGGAGCAACTTCCTGGAGCCAGTTCTCTCCCTGCCTTACATGGGTCCCCGGGATTGAATTGAGGTCTTGGCAGCAGACATCTTTATCTGCTGAGCCATCTCGCCAGCCCGGATGTGTCTTATAAGGCCTCAAAGATACATTCATTTTAACTACGTGGAGAGCTCTCCATATTAATCCACAAACTACACGGGATATCAATTTTAACTGCTGTAAATATTCCGCCCTATAAATAAGTGTACAACATCTTACTTCTCCACTTTCCAATCAAGAAACATTTGATGGGTTCCTTCCCCCACCCCTGTTTTGAACAAGCTATGTCTTGTACATTTAAGTTTTGCTCCTACATTTTGTACTAAACGAAAATGTTGTGGGACATAATTCTCATCGGTCTCTGTGCTTCAAATGCTAAATGCCAGGCCTGTGGATGTAACTCGATAGTAGTTCGCATGCTTTTTTTATTTTTTTCAAAAATAAAATTTAAGGGTCAGAGATGATTCAGCTGGTGAAGGCACTTGCTACTAAGCCTGATGACCCGAGTTCAATCTCTTGGCCCCACGTGTTAGAAAGAGAGTACCTGCTCTGGCTGCCTGGCTGGCCTTGAGCTCTTGACCCTCTCAACTCTACTTCTCAGGTGCTGGGATTATGGACATATGCTACCACAGTTGGCTTATAATTTGCTTTTAAAATTATTACTGATTTTAATACTACTAAAAGATGTCGGGCTCCCCAGGCATTTTCTAGGGGTACCTAGATTCTTTTAAGTACTTGCCACTGAATTTTCATTGCCTTCAGGTGGGAGGGTCCTGGAAGTGCTGTCTAGGGATGAAGAGAGCTCTTCTTCAGGCCCTTCACTATCTGCTGAGGAAGACTCGGTGAGGATGTTGTACACAGAATCAGGTCACAGAAGAGACCTGAATCACATGACCCAAAATAGCTTACAGTTCAAAATTCTATGGATTGCAAAGGGCCGAAGAGAGAGAGAGATGTACGAGGCTAATAAAATGGAGCTTACGCTGATTATCATTTTAGTTCAGTATTAAAGACAAGAAAGATAGTGATGCTGACTATGGGGAGTACTGAGAACCTCAAAACTTCTCTCTCCTTTCTTGAGACTTACGTCTCTTCTTTGAGACTTATTTCACTGTGTGGCCCATGCTGTTCTCCTGCCTGAGTTCCCTAAGTGCTCCACACCCCGCTCCGTTGTGGTGTGTGCGTGTGTGTGTGTGTGTGTGCGTGCCTGCGTGTGTGTGTGTGTGTGCCTCTGTGCGTGTGCGTGTGTGTGTGCGTGTGTGTGCGTGCGTTCGTGTGCGTGTACGTGTATGTGTACGTGTATGTGCGTGCGTGTGTGCGCGTGCGTGTACATGTGTGTGCGCGTGCGTGCACGCGTGTGTGCGTGTGTGCACGCGTGTGTGCATGTGCGTGTGCGTGCGTGCGTGCGTGTGCGTGTGTGTGTGTGTGTGTGTGCATGTGATGTACACATGAGTGCAGTTGCGCTGGAGGCCAGATGAGGGCTTTGGGTTTCCCAGGAGAGGAGTTGGTTGTAAGCCACCTGACATGGATGCTGGGAACCAAACTCTAGTCCTCTGCAAGCACAATAAATAAGTGCCCTTACCTGCTGAGCCAGCCCTCTCAAACT
>JAMJFZ010001195.1:575000-587500 GCA_026225945.1 Cricetomys ansorgei | reverse complement strand
GCCCTATACTCTGGGAGCAGTGGCTGGGAACAAGAACTTATGGAACCAGTATCACTGTGAGGACAGTGATCACTGGCACTCTAAAGAGCAGATTAGAAAAGAGTGCCAGAGTTTGGGAGGTGGTTTAATGATTAAGAACACTGGCTGTTCTTCCAGAGGTCTCAGGTTCAATTCCCGGAACCAACCCAGTCCCAGGGGCTCTGACATTCTTTTCTGACCCCTGGGAACACCAGACACACACGCAGTGCACAGATACACATGCAGGCAAAACATCCATATACATAAAATAAATATACAAGAAGTTAGGAAGAATGACTAGAAACAGCACTTTGAATATTGCAAAGTTTGGTGCAAATGGGAATTTCACTACCTCATGTGAACAGGAAGCTGAAGATGGAAGAGGCAGGAGACTTGCTGAAAGTCACCTGACTGGAGTAAACAAGCTTTCTCTTAGAGTCAAAAAGGAATCTGGGGACCTGGAATCTTTTGGACAGGCTCTCTCACTGGGGGAGATAATGAGTAGGGTGGTGGTGGTTTCACTATGTAGTCCGCATTGGCCTCAGACTCACTTAAATCTTCCTGCCTCACTCTCCCAAGTGCTGGGATTGCAAGGTATTATCCATACCAGTTTGCTTAATTGAAAAGTATTTGTTTTTAAATTTTACGTGTGTATATTTTTACTTGTATGTGTGTATGTGCACGATGTACATGCCTGATGACCATATTGGTCAGAAGAGGGAATCAGATTCTCTGGAACTGGAGTTACAGATGTTTGGAAACCATCGTGTGAATGCTGGGAGCAAGACCTGGGTCCTCTGCAAGAGCAACAAGTGCTCTTAACTGATGAGCCACCTTTTCAGCCCCAGGTTGCTGAATTTAAAAATTTGGTTTTCTGATTTTGTGTTTTTATGGGTATTACTCTTATTGTTTGTGTGAGTTTCTTGTTTTTGTTTGTTTTGTGTTTTGTTTGTTAAGGAGAGAGAGAAAGAAAGGGTATGAAGTTGTGTGGGGAGGGAGATTGGGAGGAGGTGGGAGAGAGGGGAGAGCCTTATTAGAGTATAGTATAGGAACATTTTTCCATAAAGAAAGCATTAGTTGCCAATATAAAAATTATCAAGATGTAAGCCAGGAGGTGGTGGTGCTTGCCTTTAATCCCAGCACTTGGGAGGCAGAGGCAGGCTGATCTCTGTGAGTTCGAGGCCAGCCTGGTCTACAGAGTGAGTTCCAGGACAGCCAGAGTTACAAACCCTGTCTTGAAAAAACCAAAAGTTGTTATTCCCATGATCACGTAGGGAAATATCGGCTCAGAAAAGACGGAGATGTTGACATAGCAGATATTGAAGTCAGGAGTGGGAACAGCTTAAACTAACTCCGGATCCCACCTTCCTACCAGCAGCAGCAAAGGTGGAACAGAGGACTAAGTTCTCTGCCTCCCCAACCCCCACTCCCTCCTCTCTCTCTCTCTCTCTCTCTCTTTCTTTCTTCTCTTTCTTTCTCTTCCTCCCTCCCTCCCTCCTCCCTCCCTCCCTCCCTTCCTCCCTCCCTCCCTTCCTCCCTCCCTCCCTTCCTCCCTCCCTCCCTTCCTCCCTCCCTCCCTTCCTCTCCCTCCCTCCTCCCTTCCTCCCTTCCTCCCTCCCTCCCTTCCTCCCGTCTGTCTTAACTCTCTGTCTACTTAGCATTTCTCAGCAGGTCTTCAAGAAAGAACAGGATTCAGGCTCTGTCTACTTAGCATTTCTCAGCAGGTCTTAACCAGAAAGAACAGGATTCAGGCTCTGTCTACTTAGCATTTCTCAGCAGGTCTTAACCAGAAAGAACAGGATTCAGGTTTTTCCTCTCATCTACACTAATAAAAACACGGCTGTCCTTCTCTCGAGGACACCCAAATTAGAAGGGAACTTGTAATGCTTCCTGTTTTGTGATTTTTAGATTTTGTTTTAACCTTCTGTCTCTGTCTCTCTTCTCTCTACACCTTCGGTATACAGATGCCTGTGGAGGCCATAAGAGGGTGTTGGATCCCCTGGAGCTGGAGTTACAGGTGATTGTGAGCCACTCAAGATAGGTGCTGGGAACTGAACTCAGGTCCTCTGCAACAGCAGAGAGCACCCTTAACCCCTGAGCCATCTTCCCAGTCCCTAGTTTTACATTCATATGCAGCTCTAACCCTGAGGGAAAAAAATGTAGAATGGAATTTAAATTATATTGGTGAGTTCAAAGGGGATATTTGGTGGTTCACATTTAAGTCACAATGAGAAAAAAGTCATTTTAAATTGATAACATTTGTTTTGATGATAAGTTTCTCGTGGTGAACTGATCTGCAAAGAAGCTCTGGGATAAACGACAGGTGTCCCGGCTTCATTTCTGTTGCTGGGATACTCTTAAAAACGCAGCATAGGGGAGTGTTAGAACCAAAACTCAACACAGTGAGTTGCAAGGAAAAAGATGGTTTACCCTACAGCCGGGCTAACTAGTCTCCATGAAACTTGGAGAAAGTAGCATCCTGACTAGAAACAGGGAGGGCTTTTTATAGTCAGAATCTGGCCGTTTGCCAGTAATCGAGTATGAGACAGAAGTGAGGTGTGGCAGATAGCAACTGTACAAGTCTGTGATCAGCCAGTTCCCAAAAAGTCACTGTGGTAGGCTGGATTTGGAAAAACAGTCTTAAACAATAGGCATATTTCGTATGATTAAAGGGAAAACAGGTTGCAAAATCCCAGAGAACAAACTGGAATCAGAAGACAAAATGGAGTCGGCTAGGCTTTAACAGGGAGAAGAGTTTAACTGGCTTAAAAGTTCTGGGTTGCAGCCAGGCAGTGGCGGCACATGCATTTAATCCCAGGATTCAGGAGGCAGAGGCAGGCAGATCTCTGTGAGTTTGAGGCCAGCCTGGTCTACAGAGTGAGTTCCAGGACAGCCAGAGCTACAACAGAGAAGCCCTGTCTCGAAACAAAAACAAAAACACAACAAAAGTTCTAGGTTACAGCTCATCCTTTCAGGGAAAGGCAGAAACTCTCTCTTATCACAGTCAAGTGCAAAGAGAGCATAAGCACTTAGGTTGCTGCTAGCTCCACTTTTATCTTGTTTGGGACCCCCCACCCCCAGCCTAGGGAGTGCTAGCACATACAATGGTTGGGTCTCCTCACATCAATTAATGATCAGAATGCCTTCCACAGACATCCTCATAGGCCAACCCGATCCAGTCAATTCCTCGTTGAGACTCATTTCCCGGGTCGTGTTAGGTTGGCAGACAAACTAAGCAGCACAAAGAGGAGATATTCTTGAGCTGGGAGGAATTTTGATTCAGGCTTTAGTCAGTGATTGTGTTTCCCTGTTGCTCCGCCATAGGTGGAGATCTTACTGTAGGAACCTTAGGGATCGGCCCACAACTTTCTCCTGGTCAAAGTGACTCTGAAGACATTTGAGCCATGGAACTTATTTCTAGGGATATAATAGAGTTACAGTTCATGGCAGGCAGAGCATTTCATAATTGTGCTCTATTCAAAGACTATTAAGTCAGTTTGTAGGCACCTAGAGGCCATTGCCAGTTAAGGGATGTTCCTTCTTTCTTTCTGCAGCAGTTCCAGTAAGCCGCAGGCTGTGTGGGCCAGAGGAGAGCCGGATAGAGCAGGACATCTGGTTCATCCTTGGTACAGGCCACAAAGGGACTTCAGCACAGAAGTAAAAGGCACTCAGTAGTTGATCAGAAGTTCAAGGTTACATCTGTAGGAAGTTGGACACTAGCCCGGGCTACATGAGACCCTGTCAAAAACCAAACGCAGGGTGGAGAGATGGCTCAGCAGATAAGAGTGTGTACTTTTGCAGAGGCTGCAAATTCAGTTCCTGCTGCCCGCATCAGGTAGCTCAAATGCCTGCAACTGTAGCTCCAACTGATCTGATGCCACGGGCAGCTGCATTAAAGACATACCCCACAAGGGACACACAAACCCATCATTTTAAAAAAGCACAATGAAGGACAGTCAGAGTTACAACCGAAAAACCTTGTCTCGAAAAACCAACCAACCAACCAACCAAAAAACAAACAAACAAAACAATAAAACAACAAATAACAAAAGAAAACTAAAAGACAACTTTTTTTTTAAAAAAACCACCACTTGCCAGTGATTCTAAATAATGCCAACAACTTAAAAGTCATTTCTGAAGGTTCCAGACTGCTCAAGCTGACTCTGGTCACAGGCTGTAACGCCAATCCCCAAGACATGACAAACTCCAGCATTTTAAGTAGATAAGAAATGAGCAGCCATTGCAACAATGAGAAAATGGAGAAACAGAGTAATAGCTCTAGGTGAGCATTCTGGGTTTCGTTTGTTTTGCTTTAGACAAGGTCTCACTTGCTGAAGGTATAGAGGCCCGTCTCAGCCAGCCAGAGTGGGTACTCTCTTTCTAACATGTGGGGGTCAAGGGATTGAACTAGGGTCATCGGGCTTAGTAGCGAGTGCCTTCACCAGCTGAGCCACCTCTGACCCTTAGATTTTATATATAAAAAAAAAGTTAAAGCATGCGAACTACTATCGAGTTACATCCACAGGCCCTGCATTTAGCATTTGAAGCACAGAAACCAATGAGAATTATGTCCCACAACATTTTTGTTTAGAACAAAATGTAGGTGCAAAACTTAAATGTCCAAGACATAAAATATCATTTTGGAGACAGGTTATCAGAGTAGTCGCAGGGTGCCCTGAGCAGATGGAGGTGGAGTCACAAGTGCCAGCCAGCACGATTTGCCTATGTCTAACTCCTTTCCCGGCTCATTCCTATTCCTTCCGACTTAGGCTTGTGCTTCTGAGCCAGAGGTGGGCACTTGTTCCTCTTCTCTCCCAACCTAAGTCAGGCTCTCAGACCTGCGGATGACTCTAAGCTCAGGATACCGGTTTATAAAAGATGACCAGATGGTTCAAAATGACCTTGGCAGTTTGGAATGCCACAGTGAGAGTGGCTTAAATAAATCTGAAGCCTAAATGTCCAGTTAGACAACTGGGTGTCCTGAGCCACCCTCTGACAGTGAGGCATGCTGGCTATCTTCATGAAATATTTGTCAGAACCCGTCAGAGTATGCAACTTCTGTGAGGTGGACACGAGCCTTTGGGGACCACAGCAGAGTTCTATAGTTTATAGTGTGCCCCTGAGGGGGATATCAGGATCCTGGCCGCTTTCTCTATTTGTTTCCTGCCAGGCAGCTCCCTCTTCAGTGAACACCTGCCACAAAATACTATCTTAACACTAGCCCCAATGCAAGGGGCCGACTGACAATGGGCAACACCTCTGAAACCATGAGTCAAAACCTTTTCTCTTTGTAAGCCTTTCTTCTTTTAAAATTGAGTGCTTGGGGTATTTTAGAGTTACATCTGTGTGTGTGTGTGTGTGTGTGTGTGTGTGTGTGTGTGTGTGCAAGTGCATGCCATGATGTACACGTGGAAGTCAGAGAACAGCTTGTAGAAGTTTTCCTTCTACCACGTGAGTCCTGAAAGACTGAATTCAAGTCAGGCTTGGTGACAAGTGCCTTTATTCACTGAGCTATCTCTGCAGCTCTATTTGGGCCGTTTTGTTTTCTTTTTTTTAGGTGCTAGGGATTGAATCCAGGACCTTGTCTGTGCTGAGCATGTGCCCCTAAGCTACAACATGGGAGAGTTGCCCCACCCTGATTTCTTGATTAACCCTACCTGCTAAAGGTTCTACCTTTGGAAACAGAGTCTGTTTCCACTCAATACTCTAAATGGGAATTACAACTCACACGTTTTACCCTGCAGACATACTCAGACAGCACCCAAACCATAGGCACACTGGCAAATGGGAGTCCTGAGTTTCAATTCTGGCTCAGAATATGGTCTTTATCGTTCTGAATTTTAGATCCTCACTTTTCAAAATGAAAGTCTCATTCCAAAGGTCCCTTCTAGATGTAATTAGTCTTTAGCAGACAATTTTAACTGTGAACTAAACTGTTGAACTGTTTTCTTTCTCCTTTTTTTGTTGTTAAGGCTAGCTTCAAACTCTCCACCTCCCGCCCCCCCCCCCCCACCACACACGTCATCCGGACAGGCTAGATCTCTTTTCTTTATGGCTTATCTAGTTTGTGGTAATGTGCTATTTGCAACAAAATATGGGCAAAGGTACTCTTTCTTTTAAAGAAACTATTTTCTTTATGTGAGTGTGAGTGGGCTCTGAGGCCAGAGGCGTCAGATCCTTTGGTGCTGACCTTACAGGTGGTAATGAGCGAGCCACCAGCAGAGGGCTGGGAGCTTGACTTGACTCCTCTGAAGAGCAGTGTTCAGTCTTAACTACTGAGCCATCTCTCCAGCCCCAGAAAGTCTTGATTTTGTTTTTTTCCCCCTCTCTCTGCTTTCAGCCTGGTTAACTTTGTGTGCCACACGTGCTTCAAGAGGCAGGAGAAGCTTCACCGCTGTGGGCAGTGCAAGTTCGCCCATTACTGCGACCGAACATGCCAGAAGGATGCGTGGCTGAACCACAAGAATGAGTGTTCTGCCATCAAGAGATACGGGAAGGTGCCCAATGAGAACATCAGGTCGGAGCTGGAGCTGGGTCCCATGACGGGGCTGGGGATTTCCAAAGTCAGGCTGGGACAGTAGAGGTCCCGCAGGCCCAGGCCTCAGGAAGCCAGCTGAATGCGATGTCCCAGATCCTTTATTCCGCGCACCCCTTTAGGCCTGAGAGGCGCACTTGGTGTCTACGGCAGTGGTTCCACGCTGCAGCTCCTCAACACTTAAAGAAATTGATCTGCCAAACTTTGAAATTTGGAAAATTTCACGTTGTGAAAAATCAGGGTTTCTGATTTCTCTGCAAAACAAGAATGAAAGTGAAGCTGACAAAGTGGGCTGGCGCTTCGCACGAGTCTCTTTTAAAAGACAGCTTTCTAAGTTACTGAGCTCACCATCCATGGTCCTTCTTGAAGCCCAGAGCACCTGTGTCACACCACCCCATGACCTCAGCTTCCCCTCCCCAGCCGCTCTGTTTTCTTTTCCCCGCAGAGTTTTAAAGAATATATTTTATGTATATGAGTACTCTATCTGCATGTAAAGAGCATCAGATCCCGTTATAGACGGTTGTGAACTCGGGACCTCTGGATGAGCAGCCAGTGCTCTTAGCCGCTGAGCCATCTCTCCAGCCCCCTCTGTTTTCTTTTCTGTATAGCACGTAACACTACTTTAAAATGATCTTGTTCACTGACATCTCCCCTAGTGTAAGAAGCATCCTGATAGTGGGCCCTCCCTGACACCGTGCCTGGCACACAGTAGGCACTGGTGCTTGCTGGATGAATGAGTGACCCGTGTTCCTACACCTCCCTGATGCTGCTCCCCTCTCCACCCAGGCTGGCAGCCCGCATCATGTGGCGGGTGGAGAGAGAGGGCACTGGGCTCACGGAGGGCTGCCTGGTGTCGGTGGATGACTTGCAGAACCACGTGGAACACTTTGGGGAGGAGGAGCAGAAGGAACTGCGGGTGGACGTGGACGCGTTCTTGCAGTACTGGCCTCCACAGAGCCAGCAGTTCAGCATGCAGTACATCTCGCACATCTTTGGTGTGGTACGTTCTTACGCCCCCTCCAGCGCCCCCAGCGCCCCGCTCTGCCCTCTGTGTCTCTGTTTCCTCTCTCCTTCTCTTCTTCCCCTTTGGGAACACAGACGGAAGGGAGCCCCAGCTGCCCTGGGCAGTAGCTTCTGTTTCAATGACAACGGCCTCTATCCTGGGCAGCCAGAGACGCGAAGTCAGCCTTCTTGCTTCCCAGACATAGCAGGAACAGCTACTGTTCCTTCTGGTTCTGAACCCAGGGGCTGACTCCTAAAGGATCTCAATAAGATAAACCCAGAATCCCCAGCTATGGTTTCTCATAGTAAAGAGGCCCTGGTGACACCGGGTGACACCACGTGACACTGGATGACACTGGGTGACACTGGTCTTGTCCAACTAGGATGTTTCCAGAAGCAGGCCAGATTCAGGAGAGAAGGCCAAGAATTCTGAATGGCCCAGAAACTTAAAATGATGCCCTCTTATCCCACCATATATTTTTTTTCTTTCTTAATTTCCCTTTATCTACCTACCCCTATCTATCTATCTATCTATCTATCTATCTATCTATCTATCTATCATCTATCATCTATCTATCATCTATCTATCATCTATCTATCATCTATCTATCAATCAATCATTTATCTATCTATCTACCTACCTATATATTGAGGTGTCTTGCTATGTAGCCCAGGCTTGCCTTGAATTCCCAAACCTCCTGTATTCACCTCCCAAGTGCTGGGATACAGGTGTGCCACCTCTCCGAGCTCCGAGTGTTTGCTTTTATTTGCTTTGAGTACACACACACACACACACACACACACACACACACACACACGCACACACCAGAGCATGGAGAGGTAAAACCATGACAGATACTGAAAAGGACTCCTGAAACGTAGGTATGGAATTGAGGAGCCAACATTCCTAGTTTGGCCTAGGCTAGAACTCCTGAGAGTTTCAAAGCACTAGTGCTTCATAAATGGGGGTCTCCCACATGGCTCATGGCGGGTGGCGCTCTCACACGGCACTCATCTTGTGTGTCATGTGGAGTCACACAGAAAAGCAGATGCTAAGCATCTTCCGGATGAGCACTTCTCTCTCTTAAAAAAAACTGATTAATTTTATCCGTTGTCAATACCATACACGCATACATCATGTTCTAATTACTCTCTCCCCACCTCCATTATTTCTCTTCCATCCCTTTCAACCTCCCCTCCCCCATCTCTATGAGTTCCTTTCTCAGATGTATGACTTTCGGTTCTGTTTTGTGACTTATGTGGCTTAAACAATGGGACCTCTGTTTTTTCAAACTCTTTCAACAGCAACGATGATATTCTGTACTGGATCTGTCTGGTGACTCACTCTTTTCTCCTTCCTCTTCGCAGATCAACTGCAATGGTTTCAGTCTCAGTGACCAGAGAGGCCTACAGGCAGTGGGCGTGGGCATCTTCCCCAACCTGGGTCTGGTGAACCATGACTGTTGGCCCAACTGCACTGTCATATTCAACAACGGCAAGTGAGTGTCCCTTTATCTGGATTTGTGCAATGGGGATCAGATGCAGTTTTCCACTTGATTTTAACCAAAGTCAAACTTCTGAACTTGAAGTACCATGGATATTTAATGTTCAGCAACGCAAGAGTCTCACTCCAGACTGACTGTGAGGAGAGGAAGGTACTGAGGTGGGTGTTAAAGAATTCTACCCTGGTCATTCCTGAGTCTTCAGGGCTACCTGGATGTGCTCAATAAATCATGAACTACTGTTCTAAAAATTGAACTCTGGGATTCTTTACCTAGAGACAAAGAATCAAAGAAGCACTTGGCAGAAGCCTATGCACTCTCTCACAAAGTCCCACGAGAAATTAGAAAGCACATTCGAAGGAGTTAATACAAACAGAATTTAATGCAAGGACAGTTTACAGGTGTGTGGGCAGGATTTAGGAAGGACTGGGGAGGAATAGCGAGGGGTTCAATGCTGAGCACACAAAACCATTCTTAGACTTAGTAGGCCAAGCAGAGAAAGCTTCTGCTGCAACCAGTGAATGTCTGTGCCATGAAAAGGCTCCTCTGGCTGAACTGCGCCATACAACTGCACCTGCACCACCTGCACAGAAGCCAGCCACTGCTGGGATCACGGGCTAACAACTCCAACCTTGTTCTCCTCCCCTTGGCCCTCACCCAGAAGCCAAAGACCGAAGTAACCTGGGTGACACAGTCCTTAGAGTTTAGTCCTTTGCCCCAGGAAGGCACATATCAGAGACACGTGGGCAAACACTTGGGTCTTGGGAGTGGGGTGCAAAAGGAATAGAATCAGTAAATGCCCTGGGCCTGATTGCGCATGGCTCAGCCTGGGGAGATGTGGGGAATGAAGCCTGAACAATATGCATTGCCTTTATCCAAAAAGATAGCCTCACACGACAGCTGAAAAACAACTCTGAGCTATCAATTAACAGCTTTTCCCCCAAATGTCCTCAAAGTCAGGGACAGTGATTTCTGAGATTCAGCTGAGAACCAGGTTGAAGTAGCAAAACAGCCAGGACTTTGATTTCTTATTCCCTTCCTATTTCTGACAGCAGGGTCTATAGCAGTTGAGAAAGATGACAAAGTTTTGGAAAGCTCACTCTGAACTCTGAGAGTAATATTTTCCAGCACATTGCTCTGTCTGATCCTTTATTGACAACTGATGTAGACCTCACGGAATTCTTCCAGGAGGGTGTGTTGCCCAGGCTTAGCCTGGTTCATAGAGTCAAATTTAGCCACAGACAATTTCTAGATGGTGACGCCAGAACACTTACAACTTCTGTGAGTGCTGGTGACCCAGGGCCCCTCTCTTCACTGTGTAATGATCAAGGAACTTAGGACTCCAACTTCAGGGCATCTCTGGTATCTGCTGCTGCTTCTTTGCATCTACTAATTGTGAGTGGCCACGTGTTCCCTGGGTCTGTTGGTTTTTGTGCAAGAGAGGAAGTCATTACAGTCACTGCCTGTCTGCCTACCACACTGGAAATAAGCCTGGACATGGTATTAGCGGACCAGTTTTAACCACAATAATATGTAAGCTCTCTATATACAATTCAGAACTGTCCCCAGGAGACTCATCCAAAGAGACCGTGTTTATTTATCCATCATGCATGTCACTAGGGTGGTAAAAAAAAATCTCTACATTTCTTAGCACGCTGTTCTCAATTGTTTTGTCTTGGGACAGTCTCATTACTGGATTGTAAATGGAACACTAAGCACCCGGGAAAGGAATTCAGCTGTTCAGCAGCGAATCCCTTGTACCCAGCATTTTGAAACCCCCATTCCAGTGTGATTTCCACTGTGGCAGGCAGCATCCTGGCAGGGGAGCCCAGCCAGATGGGGTGAAGTTGGTTGTGACAGTCAATGCTCTGATTGTGCGAGCCCAGGATGCTGTAGAGGAGCGGCCGATGGTATTGATTTCCTTGTGGGTGTCTGTTTTGTCTTTCAGTCATGAGGCAGTGAAATCCATGTTTCACACGCAAATGAGGTGGGTCAGTCTTCTCATACACCCCGTCTCTCTGACCCATCTCCCTCACTTGCCTGGCTTCCCAGGACCTTTCCTGACTTGTTGGCTGTGGTCATGTGCCATGCCCCGCACTGCGTGCCTTGGCTTCACTGAACGGCAATTTTTCATGCGCCTGAGTTCACTACTTCCTCCTCACCCACCCGCCTTCGTTTTGTCTTGTTTGCTTTCTTTCTTTCCTCTTTCATCGCTCACTTCTTTTATCTCGAAGTGTGAACCTTTCCAGTTTGCCGTATCTGCCCCAAACTACATTGTCTCCTTAGACTCTGCTTACCGTGAGATAAGAATGCCTATTACTAACCAACTGAAGAACTGTGTGTTTGTCCGTAGACCCCATTTTCACCCACGCCAATTGCATCCAGAGCTGTGATATTTTGGTAAATATGTATTCAAAGCGCACTTTTTACTGGTTGAAACTGTGAACATATAGCTTAGGTAACAGTTTACTTTGATTTTTTTTCTTTTAAAGGAAACGAGAGAGTTTAATCTGGAGCCATTCTGAGTGACCATGGCCCAGGAACATAGATTTAGGTTACTCTAAATTCCATGTTCCGACATGGGAGCAGTTTCATGAAGGTTTTCTTGTTCTTTTTTGTATAGTTTCACAGAACAAGGAAAGTCATAAATCAAGGCAAGTTTTAAAAACACTAGTGGGTTCATGAAAGAGGCGGTTACAGCAGGGTGAGGGAAGCTTTGCTACAGGTCTAAGATGCTGTCTGATGACATTCTTAGCTGTTGAATCGATGGAAGCTAATAGTCTGCCAAGGCGATAAATTCTACAATGTTTCTATCTAGAAGTCACAGGGTATCAGTTCTGACACAAAGGTGGGCAAGGAGGCTCTTCTGGAGGGCCGGAAGTAGCCTAAGATAGAGTAATTAGGCTCTGGACCTAGCATTACAACTGCTTCACAATCCTGAAATTATAACCAGCCAATCAGCCTCTGAAGGCGCAGCTTCTCTTCAGGAGTTTCGTTCACAGCTCCTCCTGTTGGCCAAACATCACGTTTTGTGCATGTGGGCTACATATTATTTACTAATGATAAGTTTCTTGCGGCTGGGAAGGCTCGTCCCTAGGATCTGCTGTAGAAGAAGCTGTGGAGTGGGCAGGCAAAGGCCATTAAGAAACTCCAGGATCATATCAAAACTATTAGCCATCAGGATCCAGATCTGAAAATTTTTTATACTTTTTGTGTCTGACAGAATATTACATGCAAACATAGGATGACAATATCTAAAATTAAGCAATCAAAACACAGTTCTAATGGGGCGAACGCGGGGTCTAACAGAGTGAAGATAATATATGAAACAAATATTTCTAAAGTAACCAAAATTCACGTTTTTAATGAGACTGATTATATAGCTGCCCCTGTATTTACAGTTGTTTATACTAGATGAACTGTCTTATTTTTATTTAAATGGT